>CM035155.1:86951148-87053040 GCA_020205615.1 Panax quinquefolius | reverse complement strand
TCCTCAAACGGACGAACAATCGAGAGGACTATTCAAACTCTAGAAGATTTATTAAGACTGTGGTCCTCGACTTCAAGGAAGTTGGGACAAGTTCTTACCATTGGTGGAGTTTTCCTACAACAACAGCTTATCAAGCAAGTATGGCATGGCTCCATTCGAGGCGTCAGATGGAAGAAAGTGTCGTTCTCCAAAGATGCCGGATGAGAGGGGTGAAGCAACGTTGTTGGGGACCGAGTTGGTACGTATATGACTACTGGAAAAAGATTCAAACGATCCGACAACGATAAAAAACCTCACAAGATCGACAAAAAGAGTTATGCTGATCTTCATCGAAAGGACGTGGAATTCGATATAGGAGATCATGTGTTGTTACGTGTTGCTCCATGGAAAGGAATTACAAGATTTGGAAAGAGAGGAAAGCTCAATCCTCGATTCATCGTCCCATTTTTAATCCTCGATCGAGTAGGAACTGTGGCCTATAGACTCGCTTTACCGCCAAGTATGTCTCGTGTTCATAACATTTTTCACATATCCATGTTACGTAAATATGTGAAAGACCGAACCACATTATCGAGTTAGAACCGACAAAATAGCGGAAGATTTAACGTATATGAAGAGGTTCCTGCTCAAATCTTGATAAGAAGGAACATATTCTACGCTTCCAAGGTTATACCTCAAGTCAAAGTTTTGTGGAGAAACCACGATGTTGAGGAAATGACCGGGAGTTAGAATCAAATGAAGTCAAGGTATCCTTACCTCTTCGATATACTGTGCACGCACTCTAATTTCGAGGGAAAATTTTTAAGAAGGGAGGTTGTAAGACCCCAACTTTTTGAATAAAGATGAATTTTTCTATAATTATCATTTTGAATATTATGATATAATATTATAGTTGTGGGTAATAATTATAAATTTTTGCAAAGTATGCAAGTTGTTATATAATATTCGATTGGTCTGGGAATATTCATTTTAAACAGAAATATTCGACGACGACAAGACAATAATTGGTGGACCCCATAATGTAATTATTATTTGATCGATCGAGAAAACGACAAAAATATTTTATTAAAATAACAACGGAAGTTTTATCGTTGATATCGTTGAACTACTCGGTAGTAAAAGTACAAAGAATACGCTGTGGTTGCATAAGAGCAATACCAGTATTGATTATCGATGCTTACGTGAGAAGTCACTTAGTTTTGTTCAATTATTGCTATAAGAATTGTTGATAAGATCTCACGTTATTTGATTCAATTATTGTCGAAATTTTTATATTATTAAATCAATAATTGAAATGATGGAGTTATTAATATTATAATTTACAATGTTAACGATGTCTAGTAAGTTCTCGCCAAGGAGAGGTTTGGTCACCTAATCGCGCTACCAATAGGAGAAATCCTTATCGAAAGCCCCTCTTTCCGGGAACTAATTCGGTCGATTAATATTGTGAATTATAATATTGATGATATATGTTGTTAAAAATATTGAAAGAATTTTTATGAGTAGTTGTTGTAATTTTGTGTATTATTCGATCCCCACTTACCCATTATTAAAATAGTTAGAGAAAGTACTTTAGTTTTATATATATATATATATATATATATATATATATATATATATATATGTTTGAATTATGGGGAGAGGGAAGTGACGCTGGTGGAGGAAAGTATCTTTATTTTGTATATAGATTTATATGCTAGTGGATTTTGATGGATGAAAGCACTTTTATATATATATATATATATATATATATATATATATATATATATATGATAATGGATTATGGTGGAATCAAAAGTCATCAAAATTGTAAGAGTTGTTTGTGGGACCTAAGAATGGGAGCTAAGAATTTAATCAATATATATTATATATATATATATATATATATATATATATATATATATATTATATTTTATTTTACTTGATGTTAGTAATCAAATTTTACGCATAACATCCGTGGGTCGCTATAATTTCGTCAGTAAAATTATCATTCGATGCACCAAATGAATCGATATATATATATATATATATATATATATATATAATATATATTATATTTTATATAAAAGATTTTTGCTTTTAAATATGGACCGTCCGATTAAAGTAAATCAACTGACCTGGCCATGGGTCAAGTTATTATTCATTCCATTCTTTATAAAAATAAGCTCATTCCTTCATTATTTTCTTTAATTCACCGAACTCTGAGAGAGAAAGTTATAGAGAGAAATAAGAAGAGAAGTCTCGCTAACTTTCTTTTCCTTTATCCAGCTTTTTTTACGATAAGGGATATTATTCTTTTGTATTCATGAAGAGAACTTCGGTTATTCCATTCCTTATTATGTTGTTGGAATAACTCAGATACGCTGAATAACCTATACTTGGTGAAATTCTTCTATTATTCGTTTTTATTATTCCATTTGAACATCCTGTTCTCAGGTTTTACGCCGACGGTTAAAATCTTTATTATTCTGTCTTTATTATTCTGTTGGAATATTCTATCTGTGTGTTTTACACCGAACCTGGTTCCGTCTTTATTATTCTGTATTTATTATTCTATTGGAATAACCTATCTATATGAAGTACCGCATGCATGGTGATTTCGTTGTTATTCCATTCTTTATTATTCTCGTTGAACATCCCGCTTGTGTGATTTTCACCGACCGTTCCGTTATTATTATTATTCGTTGAATAACCTATCTATGCTAAGTACCGCATGCATGGTGGTTTTTTTGTTATTCCATTTTATTATTATTCTAGTTGGTTAAAATTTTGACTTCTATACTCCATGAAATTAGTGGAATATCCTCGATATTTGCGCTTCATCCAAAGATTTTCATGGAAATATTCTTCCGAGCATTTTTGAATTTTACTCTACAAAGCAAAGATCATGTCGACAATTTGACGTTATTAGTTCCCGAATAACTTAATTCTTGAACTTGTTTTATTGAATTCTTATATCATTGTCATCATCCTCATGTTTATATTTTTTTGAAAGTCATCGTGGCATAGATGGACTCAGAGTGCATAGATGGACTTGGTATGATTATGACCATAAGGATTATGATTTCAAAAATGTAATCACGACCGTAATGTTACAAATGATGTGATAAAAGTCCTCAAATGGATTCTTCCCGTAGAGCATTGATGGACAAATTGTTGTTGGCATGATCATGACCATTGATGAATACACAAATATCCTTGGCCCATCGTAGTGTATGGAATTTGTGGTCGTGACCCTAATGAATATCCTCGTCAGAAAAGTGTGGATGATGTGGATTATTTATTGTCGAGTCTCAAATGATAAAAGTGATGAAAAACCTTTTAAAACATAAAAGATAGTAGATTTTATTCTCTACTTGACTCTTTTAATGGATTGCTTGTTCCGCTGCAGTTAAACTTGATGTCTATTGTATTTTATCCGTTTAACATTGTTGAGGACTAATGATAATTTATTCCGCATTATCTTATTCATAATATTTCTTGTTGGGCTAGTTGAGCTCACCCTTTCTTTCACTGTTCTCTTTAGGAAATGAGAACGTAGTTCGGATGAGTCGGGGAAAGGAGTGATGTTCTGGATGATAGTGTTAGCTAGTAGTCCTCACTATTCTGTTAAATAGTGTGGCAATAAATGTATTGAGGACTTATTCTGAGAGTGGATATTGTCTAGAAGGCAATATTTGTATTAAAACTCACAGCATGTATTTTGTCGTACTTTACACAACTGTTGTATAATTAAGTTGTATTTGAATTTTGTACCATGTATTGGCGACTCAAGATGGGTGATGTACACCTATTTTGGGGGCGTCACAACAATCATGACTTTTGAGACTCAAGATGGGTGATTTACAACACCTATATTCAAAGAATATCCATCTTGGAGCTTCAAATTAATCGATCCAATTACATATCAATATCAACTGTTCCCTCTGGTCAAAGTATATTCAGCTTTAGGCGTTACCGTCTTACTACCCTCCTGATACAGCCACAAATCTTCCTTAATATTCATTTCTACCAAATCAAGCCTCGACTTGTTGTTTTCCTTTGTTCTACCAGTGGCATCTAGGTTCATATAAAAATGTTATCAACACGTTTTTCTTCAAGATGCATCGGATCTAAACAATGACGGATGCAGAGTGAGTGTAGCCTAATAAAAGCAGGTCAAAGAACATAGATCGTGTGTCCATTGTGAACCTTGCCGTAACCATAAGCTCGCTCTAATCTATGATTCTTCCTCGAGGTGGAAACTTCAAATGACTAATCTAACTTTCAACATACCGACCTAGAAAGGCGGCCGGTACTTGGCGTTTCTCGTTTTTTCGATTGAATTGTCTACTCATCCGTCGATAACGATGTTCAATCAAGAAAAGCGTCTGGATGTTGCAAAGAAACTCATTTTCCCCCCATGTTTGAGCCGCACAGCTTTAACTAACCCCATGCACATGGGACATGACAAGCCCCGTGAGTCGACCATCCACTGATCATTCCTAATGTCGGGAAGTCATTTATTGTCCACAGTAAAGTTGCCCTCATGTCAAAGTTCTGCTTAAGAGATACATCATAAGTTTGAACCCCTTTTTCCCACAACATCTTCAACTCATCAACTAACAACCTGAGGTATACATTAATGTCTTTACTCGAACTCTCATCACCCGGAATCAGTAAAGGCATGAACATGTAGGGATCTTTCATACACGTCGAAGGCGGGAGGTTATACACCACAATAATCGCCGGCCAAGTTGAGTAGGGCTTTGTGTAAGGCCCGTTAAATGTATTAAACCCATCCGTAGTAAGTCCAAGCCTAACATTACGAACCTCTTCAGCAAACGAGGGGTGGTTGTTATCAAAATTTTTCCACTCAAGCCCATCTGCTGGGTGCGTCAGTTGACCTTCGACTATGTCCCGTATAGAATGCCACCTCATATCCTCGGCGGTATGTGTTGACATAAACAAATCGAAGCCTTGGGGCAATGGGAAAGTAACGTAAGATCTTTCTCAAGACGTCTTTTCCTTTGCTTGCCTTTGTTCACGTGATCTACTTGTACCGTAAATATCACATGACCTCTTATCTTTATCGACATCACCGTAATACAACATACGATCATTCTCACAAGCATCAATCTTCTCATACCCTATATTGAGCCTTTTGACCATTTTTTTCACATCATATAATGACGACTCAGTAACTTATTGCCTATAGGTAAGCACTCCTTCACAATGCTTAACAGATTCATTAAAACCTCTCTTTCTGATACCATGCTCGTTCTTGAAGTGTAAAAACTTAGTCACGGCGCAGATAAGACGGTGTGCTTTTCGTGTCATCGCCATACAACAAGGCGTCGGCCGCTTCATGCAATAACTCATAGAAACCCTTAGCCCCATCATTCGGCTCTTGCTTCGACGCCATCGCCGTCCGTATCAGATTCCACTGGAAGTATGAACCCGCAGCTTCGACTATCATGTTAGTATACTCAAAGGTTTCATCACCTCCGGATTCTGGTTCTGATTCATGTTCATCCAACCAGGTTTCCCCATGATAGATCCATGTCGTATAACCCTGCTTGAACCCATACACAAATAAGTCGCACATGACATCACTCCTTTCCTTCCACACTTCATTCACACACCTCTTACAAGGACATCTAATCTCATCACCGCTGACTTGCTCAAACGCGAAGTTGAGAAACTGTTCAACCCCACTACGATACTCAGAGTTAAGCCCACTCCTATCACTGGCTACCATACGTTCCATCCAACTTCGATCAATAGACATCTCAGACAACTGTCTGCTATATATATGAAAAGTTAGACAAACACAATCAAGTCTCCAAGTTAATGTATATGCAAGCTTATGAGTCTCCTAACTTCATCTCCCACTCTAACGGGTCGCTTTATCCCATTCAGGACAAGTTGCCTCATCGATGTTAACAACTTGAACACATCTTTAAATTTTTCAAAAATTTCAGCAGCACCTCCCCATGGTCTTCAAGTACACTAAATAGACTAACAAATCGTAGTCTAAATATGCACCCGAAGAACATCAAGAGATATATACTGACTGAAAATTCAAAAAATATAAAGACGTGCTCAAGTCATTAACACCGACCTAAGTGAGATCGAAACATACAAGAACAGTCCCAAAAAGGGGACTATTTGAGATCCACTCCTACTAAGTGAATCTCAAATGGGTTTCTAAGCTTCCTAAACTATATGAAAATATGCACATGTCAAGAAATTGAAGTATCCGCTGAATAGTAATGATGATAAATTAAGAAGATTATGTCATTTTATAATTGTAAAAAAATTGACAATGTCAACTATAAACGAATGTGTTCCAACATATTTTACTCTTACTCATATTTTCTTAGCAACATAGTCAAAAACACTTGACATAATATAGAGACAAATACAGAGCTCAAGGACATAATTATATACAAACTAATCCCCAAACTGTATGTCAAGACAAATACAGAGCTCAAAGACATAATTATATAATGCAACCTCTATACATTGATCCCAGGTCTACAGTCTACACTGAACCTAGGTTAATAACTATATAGGTTCACATGTTTTATTTTTTCCACTTCAACAGCTTGGAGAAACTAGACTAGAAGTTTCAACATCTAATAGTTGTGTTAGAACAAAAGTTATAATTACGTAAGCTTTTGAACTACCTTCAAGAAGTACATTTGCTAAATGAATTTGGAAAATCTATAATATACAAGAATCCAGTTATAAAAACATTAAGAAATGATTTTAACTCTTATCACATTTGTTACTTGGTACATACTTGAAAAGAATATGGCGTGGGTATCTATTTCCAATAATATACATATACACTAATGACTTTAAGTACTTTTGATCAACAAAGGATTTTTGTATGATAATGTTGATGCATACAACAAGAGACAGTTAATAAATAGAGTTCATTTAGAATTATATCTCAAAATATTATAAACCCAAGCATGTGTAAAAGAAAAGAGAATCATTATAAACCCTAAATATTATGGAAGGCCCTCTAATCAAGCAATTATACTTGTATAAAAGTAGTTCTGAGAATCATTATCCTCATTCCACTACTTCTTTTCTCTTTTTCAAATCACATAAATAATATAGCTTTATATATAACACAAAACTACAGATAATTAACCCAAGTGTTATTTATATATATGCTCATAACATAGCTTAATTAATATGATAATACATGCCTTTTTGTTGAACTTACAGAAAGTTTACACACACTTGAAATCATATAAAAAATGACTGAAAACTATTGTTCATATATATTACTGCATATACGTAGTAAAGTTATAACTGATCAATCACCTGAAATCATATCTTATCACAATGAACCACTATTTCATGGCTTTAGTACAATTATTAAATAAAGGAAATAGAAAAGGAAAACTTTGAGCAAAGCTTTCACATGGGAAAAACCATATACCAGTTTACATAGACTAAATGGAAGAACAAACTAAACTATTTCAAGTTTTATATCCTAATTAAACTAGTAATAAGAATTGATTGAAAACCATAAATATGAATCAACAAGTTGCTATACAAACTAAAAAGTATTGCATTATATAATATCATACCCACATCAAGTTCATCTATTCAACCCACTTAAACAACCCCCAATGTGAAATCAAAGTTAACACTGATAGAATTTTATGTTCATAATAGGAGCAATAAATCATGTTCAGTGGCTATTTAGAGAAGAAACATTACCTTTAAGAAGAACAGTGCTTGACCAGTCACCGATGAACAGTGGCGAGGAAGAGGGAGAAGTAACAGAGCATGAGGGAGGAAAGGGGCGAACTGCAGTGAGATAATGGAGTAAAATGGGTGCAATCAATCGAGCATTCTGACTTAGTTAAACCAATTGAGTCTTCAATTGAGAGGGAAACGAGCAAATTGAGAGGGAAATGAAAAAATCTCAGACGATAGAGGGAAAAGGAACAAAAGAAGACGTTGCCGTCGTGAACCGAGGTTTTAAAATATATTACTCATTCTCGGCGGCAAATGTCGTCGCTCGAGTCCCGTCGCCATTACGTCATTAGCGACGGCATGCCCGTCGCCTTTTACTTTTATGTCCGTCGCCAATGATTTTTCCCTCCACCGCCAAATTTTCGCACCTATTTTTCCTGGGGGAAAAGGTATTATCGACGTCACTCATTAGCGACAGCGTTCCCATTGGCAGTGGTGTCATTATCGACGGGTCAGAAAAATTACGAAACTGCAAATGGATTTTCGCCTGCCATGCGGTAATCCACGTAGACAGATTATTTCAACAGAATAATAAAGAATGAAATAATAGTAGAATTCACCATGCATGCGATAGACCGCACAGACAAGTTATTCCCAAAAGAAAAAATAAAAAGATGGAACCAGTCACGCGCGTAATCCGCTGATGATGTGATGTTCCAATGTAATAATAAAGAATGGAACCAGGTCATGCGTAATCCTAACAGATAGGATATTCTTACAGAATAAAAAAAGAATGGAATAACAACAAAATTCACCAGGCATGCGATAGACTGCACAGACAGGTTATTCCAACAGAATAATAAAGAATAAAATAACCTAAGAATTTCACCATATATGCGGTACTTCGCATAGACAGGTTATTCCAACATAATAATAAAGAATGGAATAACAACCCTTAAGAGTATTGAAAGAAAATAACTCTCTTCATGAATACGAAAGAATAATACCCCTTACGAGTACAACAAATAATATCCCTTAACTTAGAAAGAAGAGTATTCCGACTGGTAGGGCGAAGATATTCTTGAACAAAACTTGCACTATTTCTACACTCAAAGCTTTCTTAAACTCTAAGAAATACGCTCAAGATTATAGAAGAAGAATTCTCTGAACTTTTAGTGTGATTTTCAATTCTAACTAAGCATCCTATTAATAGGAAAAATAGAAAGGATACTATGCAATAAAATATAATATATTCTAATTATAAAATATATATATATATATATATATTATTTAAAATCTAAAAAAACAAATAACTTTATAAAAGTATTTTGTTTTATATAAAAAGATTTTACTATGCAAACACTATGCAGAGCACTATACAAACACTATGCATAATAGAATATAATATATTTTATTTATAGTCTAATAAAACAAATAACTTTATAAAAGTATTACATTTTATATAAAAGATTTTACTATCTAAACACTATGCAAAACACTACGCATAGTTGAATATAATATATTCTATTTGTAGTCTAATAAAACAAATAACTTTATAAAAATATTAGGTTTTTATATAAAAAGATTTTACTATGCAAATACTACGCAGCACTATCCAAACACTATGCATAATAGAATATAATATATTCTATTTATAGTCTAATAAAACAAATAACTTTATAAAAGTATTCTGCATTTTTTATATAAAAGTTTTTGTTTTATTACATTTATAATAATAATAAAACAAACTTCATCATCATTATTATAATTCACACTATTAATCGACCAGGTCGTTCCCAGGAAAGAGGGGCTTTCTAATAAGGATTTCTCCCTAATGACCGCGTAATTAGGTGACCAAACCTCTCCTCGCGTAACTTCTGACATCGTTAATATTGCAAATAATAATATTAATAACTTTGTTACCTCAATTATTGATTTAATAATATATAAAATATCGACAATAATTGAATCAAATAACGTTAGATACTATGCAATAATTACTGTGGCAATAATTAAACAAAACTGAGAGACTTCTCACGTAAGCATCAATAATCAATACCTTGTGCTACTATGCAACCACACGTATTACTGTACTTTTACTACCGAGTAGTTCAACAGTTTTAACGGTAAAACTTCCGCCGTTATTTTTATAAAAATATTTTTATCGTTTTCTCAATCCGACAATAATTCCGTTGTGGGGTCCACCAATAATTGTACCATCGTACGGATATTCTCCGATAAAAAGAATATTCCCTGACCAATTGAATATTATACAACAACTTGTATACTTTTCAAAATTTATAAATATTACCCACAACTATAACATTATCTAAAATCCACACCATAATTTTGATAAAAATATTTTGAGAAAATTAAATCTTTATTCATAAAATTTGGGGTCTCAAATCTCTACTCCTTATGAAATTTCGCTCTCAAAATTTACGTACGTACCTGATATTCGAAGAGATGAGAATACCTTGCTTTCTTTTCAGATTGTACCTTCCCGATAATTTCCTCGCTATCATGATTTTCCCATTTCTTATCTCTTGTATTTAAGATATCATTTTAGAATATAGCTTCAAAACAAAGGTTAATTGACATATCACAATTTGTCAACTTATCAAGTAAACAATTTCAGCTTATGTAAGTCACACACTAGTGAAGTATATAACTCGTCTCTCTCCTCCTAGTTCTAGACTCTTATCTCCGCCAGCGACCATATCCCTAAGCTCTGATACCATTTGTGATGCCCCCAAAATAGGTCCACACGACCCATTATGAGTCGCCAGATATCAGACTATAAAAATCAAATACAAACTTCATTTATACAACTGTTGAACTGTTGTATAGAATACGACCACAGTTAACTGTGAGTTTTAATACAAATGTATGTAACTCTCATGGTGCCTCGACCACAACCCTACAATGATACTTTACATAAAATTATAGTCAAAAATTGTTTTAGAAATTAAAATCTTTGGGAAGTGCTCAAGGAAACCTTCGTACATGGAAGGCCATGTGTCTAGGTTATGATAGATATTATATGTCCACGAAATTATCCTTGGTTGACCCAATAGACCCCAAAAAAAAATGAGAAGATTACTATCATCTTCTTTCCAATGGTGAGTCTTCTCTTGACATTTAACTATCTCCACTGTCTCCAAGTAAAAATTATATTTCAAATAAACTCCATGGTCATATAGGTAGTGCTCGTAGATATACTCAGCTAGTGGATGTGCACAACCATGTCTTATGATAACACGAGGTTGTATGTCATTAAACATCTTGTATGATAGTGGCAAAACACCCTTCTAAAGTTGGGTTCACCTCACCCTATTCGGTTCACCAAAATTAAATATCAAATAACGTATACAAAATGACACACTTATCTAAAGTCATCAATAAAATTATTTCCATACTATTTAGGGAGAACCTCAACATCTATAGACCATCGTTCTATTCCGCTGTTATCCCCACTCGACCCGGCTACACTCTTATTACCTGAAAGGAATTGTGAAGCAAAAGGGTGAGCACAACTAGCTCAGTAAAGAATATCATGACTAAAGATAATTAAATTATCAATAGCCTTCATCCGTAATAAATCGGATATTTAGAACATATGATTGATGATAAAACTTTTCAACCATAGTTGCAGCGGAACGAGCAATCCATTAGAAGAGTCAAATAGACCATCAGATCTATATCTTCTCTATGTTAAAAGTCCATCGATAATGTTTTATCCCTGTAACATCAATCAATAATTCTTGTCCACAATCATATGAATAACTCATAATCATAATTGTGATTCTAAATTCCTCTTCGCACCCAGGACGAAGATAATTTTCTTCACCTATCTTCACCTAAAACATCAAAAATTATGGTTATACCAAATCACAATTTCTGCTCATAATCATACTAATAAATTCATCTTTGCACTACGGCTAAAGATATTCATTAACAATTCATCTTTGCACTACAGGCCAAAGACATACAACTGTATTTTAGAAGAGTCAAGTAGAGCATGATATCTACTAGCTTTTACAAATTAAAAAATTTATTATCAATATTTTATCATTGAGACTCAACTTAATAAATAATCCACATCATCGAATCACCCCTGCACTACGGTCAAGGATATTCGTTAATATTTCATTGCTAAGACTCAGCTCAATAATTAATCCACATCATCGAATCATCCCTGCATTACAGGCCAAGGATATTCGTTAATATAACGACCACGAATTATCTATGCACTACGGCCAAAGATAATCGTGTTTTCATCAACGGTCCTGATCATGCCATAAAACAATTCATCTTTGCACCCTTGGACAAAGAGAATTCGTAGCCATAATCATACCAAAAACTGTCCATCAATGCACTACGGGTCAACGAGGACTTTTACCACATCATTTGTAACATTACGGTCATGATTATACCGAATAATCCGTGGTCATAATCATACCAAGTCCATCTATGCACTACATGCCACAGATGACTTTCATCATAATATAAGCATGAGGATAATGACAATGATATAAAGAATCAATCAACTGAGATAAAGGATAAATATTAAACATTTATAATACAATTTATCTAGCGTTCAATAATAGCCAAATTTTATTAATCACTTAATAATCTCATAATCTAATATCATTAATATTATAACAATATTTTAATCATTTCTTAAACTTAACTTATAAACAATTTATTTCAATTGTTTACACTTTATCAAATAATGCATTTAATCATTCAAAAATGCCATACTCATAAGATTTCATCATCAATGATCAAATCCCTCATCAAAAAAATGCAGATATACCTATATAGGATTCCCAAGCTATAAAATCCTATTTTCCAATTTTATTACTTCACATAACATATTTAATTCATTTACTCATAACTAGTTCATTTTCATGAAAAATATCAATTCAGTCCCAAAATTATTTCTTTTCTGGGATTTAGCAGAATATAGTCCCATATTGAACATATATTTTTCTCAGAATTTTTAAAATTTATTTACTATTTTTCATATGGCTAAAACTGTCGAATATTTAGACATTTATCATAAATTGTACTTTTGTCCAAATATTCTGAAATTTACAGGATATACTCCTGTTATATACATGTACTCCCAATAAAATTTTTACCAATTTTGGATTTAACCACAAGGAGTTATAAGGTTTTACTTTTAAAATAGTCTTTTCCAATAAAATTCATAACTCTTAATCTATACATCCAAAAATCGCCATTTTTGGACACAATATAGAAAACTCATCAAATTATCATTTCAAATTTTTCCAGAATTTTTAAGGGTTAGAAAAATTACGAAACTGCAAATGGATTTTAAATGCGCCATGCGGTAATCACGTGATGCATTATTTCAATGAATAATAAAGAATGAAAAAATAGTAGAATTCACCATGCATGCGATAGACCGCACAGACAAGTTATTCCTAAAAGAATAAATAAAAAGATGGAACTAGGTCATGTGTAATCCGCATAGACAGGATGTTCCAACAGAATAATAAAGAATGGAACCAGGTCATGCGTAATCCGAACAGACAGGATATTCTTACAAAATAATAAAGAATAGAATAACAACAAAATTCACCAGGCATGCGATAGACCGCACAGACAGGTTATTCCAACAGAATAATAAAGAATAAAATAACATAAGAATTTCACCATATATGCGGTACTTCGCATAGACAGGTTATTCCAACATAATAATAAAGAATGGAATAACAACCCTTAAGAGTATTGAAAGAAAATAACTCTCTTCATGAATACGAAAGAACAATACCCCTTACGAGTACAACAAATAATATCCCTTAACTTAGAAAGAAGAGTATTCCGACAGGTAGGGCGAAGATATTCTTGAACAAAACTTGCACTATTTCTACGCTCAAAACTTTCTTAAACTCTAAGAAATACGCTCACGATTAAAGAAAAAGAATTCTCTGAACTTCTGGTCTGATTTTCAATTCTAACTAAGCATCCTATTAATAGGAAAAATAGAAAGGATACTATACAATAAAATATAATATATTCTATTTATAATATATATATATATATATATTATTTAAAATCTAAAAAAACAAATAATTTTATAAAAGTATTTTGTTTTATATAAAAAGATTTTACTATGCAAACACTATGCATAATAGAATATAATATATGTATTTATAGTCTAATAAAATAAATAACTTTATAAAAGTATTACATTTTATATAAAAAGATTTTACTATCCAAACACTATGCAGCACTATCTAAAACACTATGCATAATAGAATATAATATATTCTATTTGTAGTCTAATAAAACAAATAACTTTATAAAAGTATTCTGTTTTATATAAAAATATTTTACTATGCAGGCACTATCCAAACACTATGCATAATAGAATATAATATATTCTATTTATAGTCTAATAAACCAAATAACTTTATAAAAGTATTCTATTTTATATAAAAAGTTTTCTGTTTTATTACATTTATAATAATAATAAAACAAACTTCATCATCATTATTATAATTCACACTATTAATCGACCAGGTCGTTTCCAGGAAAGAGGGGGCTTTCTAATAAGGATTTCTCCCTATTAACGCGTAATTTGGTGACCAAACATCTCCTTGGCAGAACTTCTAGACATCGTTAAAATTGCAAATAATAATATCCTCAATTATTGATTTAATAATATATAAAATATCAACAATAATTGAATCAAATAACATGAGATACTATGCAATAATTACTATAGCAATAATTAAACAAAATGGAGAGACTTCTCACGTAAGCATCAATAATCAATACCGTGTGCTACTATGCAACCACACGTATTACTGTACTTTTACTACCGAGTAGTTCAACAGTTTTAACGGTAAAACTTCCGCCGTTATTTTCATAAAAATATTTTTATCGTTTTCTCAATCTGACAATAATTCTGTTGTGGGGTCCACCAATGATTGTACCATCGTACGGATATTCCCCGACAAAAAGAATATTCCCTGACCAATTGAATATTATACAACAACTTGTATACTTTTCAAAATTTATAAATATTACCCACAACTATAACATTATCTAAAATCCACACCATAATTTTGAAAAAAATATTTTGAGAAAATTAAATCTTTATTCATAAAATTTGGGGTCTCAAATCTCCCTTCCTTATGAAATTTCGCTCTCAAAATTTATGTACGTACCTGATATTCGAAGAGATGAGAATACCTTGCTTTCTTTTCAGATTGTACCTTCCCGATAATTTCCTCGCTATCATGATTTTCTCATTTCTCATCTCTTATATTTCAGATATCATTTTAGAATATAGCTTCAAAACAAAGGTTAATTGACATATCACAATTTGTCAACTTATCAAGTAAACAATTTCAGCTTAGGTAAGTCACACACTAGTGAAGTATATAACTCGTTTCTCTCCTCCTAGTTCTAGACTCTTATCTCCGCCAGTGACCATATCCCTAAGCTCTGATACCATTTGTGATGCCCCCAAAATAGGTCCACACGACCCATTATGAGTCGCCAAATATCACACTATAAAAATCAAATACAAACTTCATTTATACAACTGTTGAACTGTCGTATAGAATATGACCACAGTTAACTGTGAGTTTTAATACAAATGTATGTAACTCTCATGGTGCCTCGACCACAACCCTACAATGATACTTTACATAAAATTATAGTCAAACACTATTTTAGAAATTAAAATCTTTGAGAAGTGCTCAAGGAAACCTTTGTACATGGGAGGCCATGCGTCTAGGTTATGATAGATATTATATGTCCACGGAATTATCCTTGGTTGACCCAATAGACCCCAAAGAAAAACGAGAAAATTACTATCATCTTCTTTCCAATGGTGAGTCTTCTCTTGACATTTAACTATCTCCACTGTCTCCAAGTGAAAATTATATTTCAAATAAACTCCAAGATCATATAGGTAGTGCTCGTAGATATACTCAGCTAGTGGATGTGCACAACCATTTCTTATGAGAACACGAGGTTGTATGTCATTAAACATCTTGTATGATAGTGGCAAAACACCCTTCAAAAGTTGGGTTCACCTCACCCTATTCGGTTCACCAAAATTAAATATCAAATAACGTATACAAAATGACACACTTATCTAAAGTCATCAATAAAATTATTTCCATACTATTTAGGGAGAACCTCAAATGACTATAGACCATCGTTTCTATTCCCTGTTATCCCCAGCTTTCAACTTGGCTACACTCTTATTACCTGAAAGGAATTGTGAAGCAAAAGGGTGAGCACAACTAGCTCAGTAAAGAATATCATGACTAAAGATAATTAAATTATCAATAGCCATCATTAGTAATAAATCAGATATTTAGAACATATGGTAGATGATAAAACTTTTCAACCATAGTTGCAGCGGAACGAGCAATCCATTAGAAGAGTCAAATAGACCGTCAGATCTATTATCTTCTCTATGTTAAAAGTCCATCGATAATGTTTTATCCCTGTAACATCAATCAACAATTCTTGTCCACAATCATATGAATAACTCATAATCATAATTGTGATTCTAAATTCCTCTTCGCACCCAGGACGAAGATAATTTTCATCACCTATCTTCACCTGAAACATCAAAAATCATGGTTATACCAAATCACAATTTCTGCTCATAATCATACTAATAAATTCATCTTTGCACTACGGCCAAAGATATTCATTAACAATTCATCTTTGCACTACAGGCCAAAGACATACAACTATATTTTAGAAGAGTCAAGTAGAGCATGATATCTACTATCTTTTACGAATTAAAAATTTATTATCAATATTTTATCGCTGAGACTCAACTTAATAAATAATCCACATCATCGAATCACCCCTGCACTACGGTCAAGGATATTCGTTAATATCACATCCATGAATTAATATTTCATTGCTGAGACTCAGCTCAATAATTAATCCACATCATCGAATCATCCCCGCACTCTGGTGCCAAGGATATTCGTTTAATATCACGACCACTTAATTATCTATGCACTACGGGCCAAAGATAATCGTGTTTTCATCAATCAGTCCCTGATCATGCCATAAAATAATTCATCTTTGCACCCTTGGACGAAGAGAATTCATAGCCATAATCATACCAAAATCTGTCCATCAATGCACTACGGGCCAATGAGGACTTTTACCACATCATTTGTAACATTACGGTCATGATTATCTTAGAATAATCATCAAGTGGTCATAATCATACCAAGTCCATCTATGCACTACTAGGCCACAGATGACTTTCATCATAATATAAGCATGAGGATAATGACAATGATATAAAGAATCAATCAAATGAGATAAAGGATAAATATTAAACATTTATAATACAATTTATCCAGCGTTCAATAATAACCAAATGTTATTAATCACTTAATAATCTCATAATCTAATATCATTAATATTATAATAATATTTTAATCATTTCTTAAACTTATAAACAATTTATTTCAATTGTTTACACTTTATCAAATAATGCATTTAATCATTCAAAAATGCCATACTCATAAGATTTCATCATCAATGATCAAATCCCTCATCAAAAAATCTGCATATACCCTATATAGGATTCCCAAGCCATAAAATCCTATTTTCCAATTTTATTACTTCACATAACATATTTAATTCATTTACTCATAACTAGTTCATTTTCATGAAAAATATCAAATCAGTCCCAAAAATATTTCTTTTCTGGGATTTAGTAGAATATAGTCCCATATTGAACATATATTTTTCTCAAAATTTTTAAAATTCATTTACTATTTTTCATATGGCTAAAACTGCCGAATATTTAGACATTTATCATAAATTGTACTTTTGTCCAAAAATTCGAAATTTACAGGATATACTCCTGTTATATACATGTACTCCCAATAAAATTTTACCAATTTTGGAGTTAACCACAAGGAGTTATAAGGGTTTACTTTTAAAATAGTCTTTTCTATAAAATTCATAACTCTTAATCTATACATCCAAAAATCGCCATTTTTGGACACAATATAGAAAACTCATCAAATTATCATTTCAAATTTTTCCAAAATTTTTGAGGGTCGAGAAAAATTTAACTGAAGCGCAAATGGATTTTTCCCTTTCGAATGCGGTAATCCACGTAAATATATTATTTCAATGTAATAATAAAGAATGAAAAATAGTAGAATTCACCATGCATGCGATGATAATGCGTTAATGCATAATAAAGTTATTCCTAAAAGAATAAATAAAAGAATGGAACTAGAATGAATAATAAAGAATGTAATCCGCATGCGATATCCGCACAGGGATATTTCAAGAATAATAAAAGAATGGAACGAGTCAGTCATAATAACCATGCAGACGAAGGATATTCTTACAAAATAATAAAGAATGGAATAATAAAGAATGGAACGGTCATGCGATAGGCCCATATGCAGAAAGGTTATTCCAATGAGAATAATAAAGAATGGAATAACATAAGAATTTCACCATATATGCGGTACTTAGCATAGGGAGTTATTCAACATAATAATAAAGAATGGAATAAAGAACACCTTAAGAGTTATTGAATAATAAAGAAAAATAACTCTCTTCATGAATAAAGAAAAGAATAATACCCCTTACGAGTACAACAAATAATATCCCTTACCTTAGAAAAGAAGAGTATATCATTGGTAGGGTGAAGATATTCTTGAAGAAAAACTTGCACTATTTCTACGCTCAAAGCTTTCTTAAACTCTAAGAAATACGCTTTCAAGATTAAAGAAGAAGAATTCTACGAACTTACGGTGTGATTTTCAATTCTAACTAAGCATCCTATTAATAGGAAAATAGAAAGGATACTATACAATAAAATATAATATATCTATTTATAATATATATATATATATATATATATTTATTTAAAATCTAATAAAACAAATAACTTTATAAAAGTATTTTGTTTTATATAAAAAGATTTTACTATGCAAAACTTTTAAACTATGTACTTTTATAATAAATATAATATATTCTATTTATAGTCTAATAAAACAAATAACTTTATAAAAGTATTACATTTTATATAAAAAGATTTTACTATCCAAACACTATGCGAGCACTATGCAAACACTATGCATAATAGAATATAATATATTCTATTTATAGTCTAATAAAACAAATAACTTTATAAAAGTATTTACATTTTATATAAAAGATTTTACTATATGCAAACATTATCCAAACACTATGCAAACACTATAATAATAAAATATAATATATTCTATTTATAATCTAATAAAACAAATAACTTTATAAAAGTATTCTATTTTTATATAAAATTTTTTACATTTTATTACATTTATAATAATAATAAAACAAACTTCATCATCATTATTATAATTCACACTATTATTAATCGACCGAGGTCGTTTCCCAGGAAAGAGGGGCTTTCTAATAAGGATTTCTCCTATTGGCAGCGTAATTAGGTGACCAAACCTCTCCTTGGCGAGAACTTCTAGACATCGTTAATATTGCAAATAATAATATTAATAACTTTGTTATCTCAATTATTGATTTAATAATATATAAAATATCGACAATAATTGAATCAAATAACGTGAGATCTTATGCAACAATTACTTATAGCAATAATTAAACAAAATTGAGTGACTTCTCACGTAAGCATCAATAATCAATACAGGTGTGCTACTTCTTCACGACACACACGTATTCATTGTACTTTACTACTAAGAGTAGTTCAACAGTTTTAACGGTAAAACTTCCGTAGTTATTTTCATAAAAATATTTTTATCGTTTTCTCAATCCGACAATAATTCCGTTATGGGGTCCACCAATGATTGTACCATCGTACGAATATTCCCCGACAAAAAGAATATTCCCTAACCAATTGAATATTATACAACAACTTGTATACTTTTCAAAATTTATAAATATTACCCACAACTATAACATATATCTAAAATCCACACCATAATTTTGAAAAAAATATTTTGAGAAAATTAAATCTTTATTCATAAAATTTGGGGTCTCACAATCTCCCTCCTTATGAAATTTCGCCTCGAAATTTACGTACGCATTACTGATATTGAAGAGATGAGAATACTTGCTTTCTTTTTTGATTGTACCTTCCGGTAATTTCCTCGCTATCATGATTTTCCCATTTCTCATCTCTTATATTTCAGGATATCATTTTAGAATATAGCTTCAAAACAAAGGTTAATTGACATATCACAATTTGTCAACTTATCAAGTAAACAATTTTCACTTAGGTAAGTCACACACTAGTGAAGTATATAACTTGTTCTCTCTCCTCCTAGTTCTAGACTCTTATCTCTCTCAAATGACCATATCCCTAAGCTCGATACCATTTGTGATGCCCCCAAAATAGGTCCACACATCACCCATTCTTGAGTCGCCGAGATATCACACTATAAAAATCAAATACAAACTTCATTTATACAATTGTTGAAGCGTCAGTATAGAATCGACCACGATTAATCTGTGAGTTTTAATACAAATGTATGTAACTCTCATGGTGCCTCGACCACAACCCTACAATGATACTTTACATAAAATTATAGTCAAAAACTGTTTTAGAAATTAAAATCTTTGGGAAGTGCTCAAGGAAACCTTCGTACATGGGAGGCCATGCGTCTAGGTTATGATAGATATTATATGTCCACGGAATTATCCTTGGTTGACCTAATAGACCCCAAAGAAAAACGAGAAAATTACTATCATCTTCTTTCCAATGGTGAGTCTTCTCTTGACATTTAACTATCTCCACTGTCTCCAAGTGAAAATTATATTTCAAATAAACTCCAAGTTCATATAGGTAGTGCTCGTAGATATACTCAGCTAGTGGATGTGTACAACCCTTTCTTATGAGAACACGAGGTTGTATGTCATTAAACATCTTGTATGATAGTGGCAAAACACCCATCTAAAGTTGGGTTCACCTCACCCTATTCGGTTCACCAAAATTAAATATCAAATAACGTATACAAAATGACACATTTATCTAAAGTCATCAATAAAATTATTTCCATACTATTTAGGGAGAACCTCAACAGCTATATACCATCGTTCTATTCCCCTGTTATCCCCGCTCGACCCGGCTACACTCTTATTACCTGAAAGGAATTGTGAAGCAAAAGGGTGAGCACAACTAGCTCAGTAAAGAATATCATGACTAAAGATAATTAAATTATCAATAGCCATCATTAGTAATAAATCAGATATTTAGAACATATGGTAGATGATAAAACTTTTCAACCATAGTTGCAGCGGAACGAGCAATCCATTAGAAGAGTCAAATAGACCATCAGATCTATATCTTCTCTATATTAAAAGTCCATCGATAATGTTTTATCCCTGTAACATCAATCAACAATTCTTATCCACAATCATATGAATAACTCATAATGATAATTGTGATTCTAAATTCCTCTTCGCACCCAGGACGAAGATAATTTTCTTCACCTATCTTCACCTGAAACATCAAAAATCATGGTTATACCAAATCACAATTTCTGCTCATAATCATACTAATAGATTCATCTTTGCACTACGGCCAAAGATATTCATTAACAATTCATCTTTGCACTACAGGCCAAAGACATACAACTGTATTTTAGAAGAGTCAAGTAGAGAATGATATCTACTAGCTTTTATGAATTAAAAAATTTATTATCAATATTTTATCGTTGAGACTCAACTTAATAAATAATCCACATCATCGAATCACCCCTGCACTACGGTCAAGGATATTCGTTAATATCACATCCATGAATTAATATTTCATTGCTGAGACTCATCTCAATAATTAATCCACATCATCGAATCATCCACATCGCTATCTGTGCCAAGGATATTCGTTAATATCACGACCACGAATTATCTATGCACTACGGGCCAAAGATAATCGTGTTTTCATCAACGGTCCGATCATGCCATAAAACAATTCATCTTTGCACCCTTGGACGAAGAGAATTCATAGCCATAATCATACCAAAAACCGTCCATCAATGCACTAACGGGTCAACGAGGACTTTTACCACATCATTTGTAACATTACGGTCATGATTTTAGAATAATCCGTGGTCATAATCATACCAAGTCCATCTATGCACTACATGGCCACAGATGACTTTCATCATAATATAAGCATGAGGATAATGATAATGATATAAAGAATCAATCAAATGAGATAAAGGATAAATATTAAACATTAATAATACAATTTATCTAAGCGTTCAATAATAGCCAAATGTTATTAATCACTTAATAATTTCATAATCTAATATCATTAATATTATAACAATATTTTAATCATTTCTTAAACTTATAAACAATTTATTTCAATTATTTACACTTTATCAAATAATGCATTTAATCATTCAAAAATGCCATACTCATAAGATTTCATCATCAATTATCAAATCCCTCATCAAAAAATCTGCATATACCCTATATAGGATTCCCAAGCCATAAAATCCTATTTTCCAATTTTATTACTTCACATAACATATTTAATTCATTTACTCATAACTAGTTCATTTTCATGAAAAATATCAAATCGATCCCAAAAATATTTCTTTTCGGGATTTAGCAGAATATAGTCCCATATTGAAATATATATTTTCTCGAATTTTTAAAATTCATTTACTATTTTCATATGGCTAAAAAGCGCGAATATTTAGACATTTATCATAAATTGTACTTTTGTCCAAAAATTCCAAAATTTCTTGGATATACTCTCTGTTATATACATGTACTCCCAATAAAAATTTCACCAATTTTGGAGTTAACCACAAGGAGTTATAAGGTTTACTTTTAAAATAGTCTTTTCCCATAAAATTCATAACTCTTAATCTATACATCCAAAAATTGCCATTTTTGGACACAATATAGAAAACTCATCAAATTATCATTTCAAATTTTTCTAGAATTTCTGAGGGCCAGAAAAATTACGAAGCGCGAAAAATGGATTTTAAATGCGAAAGGATCATTAACCACATGTAATCCACATTATTATTCAAGAATAATAAAGAATGAAATAATAGTAGAATTCACCATGCATGCGATAGATCACACAGACAAGTTATTCCTAAAAGAATAAATAAAAAGATAGAACCAGGTCATGCATAATCCGTACAGACAGGATGTTCCAACAGAATAATAAAGAATGGAACCAGGTCATGCGAAATCCAAACAGACAGGATATTCTTACAGAATAATAAAGAATGGAATAACAACAAAATTCACCAGGCATGCGATAGACAGCACAGACAGGTTATTCCAACAGAATAATAAAGAATAAAATAACATAAGAATTTCACCATATATGCGGTACTTCGCATAGATAGGTTATTCCAACATAATAATAAAGAATGGAATAACAACCCTTAAGAGTATTGAAAGAAAATAACTCTCTTCATGAATACGAAAGAATAATACCCCTTACGAGTACAACAAATAATATCCCTTAACTTAGAAAGAAGAGTATTCCGACTGGTAGGGCGAAGATATTCTTGAACAAAACTTGCACTATTTCTACACTCAAAGCTTTCTTAAACTCTAAGAAATACGCTCAAGATTATAGAAGAAGAATTCTCTGAACTTTTGGTGTGATTTTCAATTCTAACGAAGCATCCAATTAATAGGAAAAATAGAAAGGATACTATGCAATAAAATATAATATATTCTATTTATATATATATATATATATATATATTATTTAAAATCTAATAAAACAAATAACTTTATAAAAGTATTACATTTTATATAAAAAGATTTTACTATGCAAAAACACTACGCAGCATTATCAAACATTATGCATAATAGAATATAATATATTCTATTTATAATCTAATAAAACAAATAACTTTATAAAAATTACATTTTTATATAAAAAGATTTTACTATGCAAACACTATCATGAGTATTTATGCAAACACTTATGCATAATTGAATATAATATATTGTATTTATAGTCTAATAAAACAAATAACTTTATAAAAGTATTCAGTATAAAAAGATTTTACTATGCAAACACTATGCAGGAACTATGCAAACATTATGCATAATAGAATATAATATATTCTATTTATAGTCTAATAAAACAAATAACTTTATAAAAATATTCTATTTTATATAAAAAGTTTTCTGTTTTATTAAATTTATAATAATAATAAAACAAACTTCATCATCATTATTATAATTCACACTATTAATCGACCAGGTCGTTCCCAAGAAAGAGGGGGCTTTCTAATAAGAATTTCTCCCTATTGATGCGTAATTAGGTGACCAAACCTCTCCTTGGCAGAACTTCTAGACATCGTTAATATTGCAAATAATAATATTAATAACTTTGTTACCTCAATTATTGATTTAATAATATATAAAATATCGACAATAATTGAATCAAATAACGTTAGATACTATGCAACAATTAATGTGGCAATAATTAAACAAAACTGAGCGACTTCTCACGTAAGCATCAGTAATCAATACCGTGTGCTACTATGCAACCACGCGTATTACTGTACTTTTACTACCGAGTAGTTCAACAGTTTTAACAGTAAAACTTCCGCCGTTATTTTCATAAAAATATTTTTGTCATTTTCTCAATCCGACAATAATTCTGTTGTGTGGTCCACCAATGATTGTACCGTCGTACAGATATTCCCCAACAAAAAGAATATTCCCCGACCAATCGAATATTATACAGCAACTTGCATACTTTTCAAAATTTATAAATATTACCCACAACTATAACATTATCTCAAATCCACACCATAATTTTGAAAAAAATATTTTGAGAAAATTAAATCTTTATTCATAAAATTTGGGGTCTCACAATCCTTATCATAATAAAGTAAACTATTACATAACATATCATAATAACTCATTCAGCAACCTTCTCTTTTCCTTTATTCTTGACAGAGCCTTCCGGTTGTTCACACTTAGCTGAAAACATTTAAATTAAGCAAGGATGAGCATTTGAGTGCCCAACAAGTAATAGAAATTATATAAGCTGAAAGAATTTAAATATTTTCTTTATACTACCCTTCTACAACAAATCAATAGTTGTGAAGTAATCTGAACCGATAATAATAACATAACAACCCTCTTTCAAATTTTTAAAACTACGTACTGACTATAAATAGGGTTAAGGTGACATACTATAAATATTATTTTAGATTTTCGAATAGGTTTAGTAGAACTTCATCCGCAAACCGTCCTAACTTACGGGTACGGAGGGTGATCAGCCCGTTGTACCCTATATTGATCAATACTACATGCAAGAATGATATTATCGTTCACTCTAGCTGCCTTGGGCACATAAAAATTTTCCCATGTTTGGGATGTTCATACTTGTCGGGGTTCCAAACCAAAGCAATTCGGTTGGATAATGTTAAGGTTTTATCTTGTTCAAGAATAACCTATAATTCATAACATCATATATATATATATATATATGGGTAATTAACAAAGGTGTATTAACATGTGATTAAATATAATGATTATCCAAGTGGGGACACTTGTATAACCATTTATATAAAATTAATTGAACATAATATATATATCGAATTACCATATACTAACATGTTGATAATCAATGGCGTATATAATATAGGGTTAATAATCATGACAAGATAATATAATTACGAAACATTCTTACTCATGTCCATCAGATAAAGAAAATGCAAAGGTAGGATACTTGCACAGTCTCTTGCACGCTTACAAAAGCGCTTGACTTAGTATTATCTTTTATGTAATCACCTATCGATAATAAGATCATTTCTTGATTAGAATAGCATATCTTAACACACATATCGCTATATGCGCAACAAAGACATAACCTAATCACCTTGTCACATATCTAACAGTCATTGAATCACAAACAAACATTAACACAATCAAAATATCTAAGTCCAGATCAATTTCTGAAACATGTCGGTCTACCGACGACTTTATCGGATAATTATCGAGTCTAAGACTCTATTCTAAAGTTCAATATCCGCAAGTATCAGTCATATGACTTAATAATAATTTTTAAACATTTATTATAATTTATCATGAATTTTCAAACACCTTAATCATTATTAAATGATTTAAATATTAAACAATTCTACTAACATTTAATTAATATTAAACTATTAATGAAACCATTGCCAAAATATTAAAGTTATTTATAATAACTCAAAATACTTTTAAAGTATTAATATTACCCTTAAATAATTTTTAAAACATTTAAAATCATTTTAAATAATTACCATTAATATTAAAATATTAATGTTTTATTCATCAAATATTAAAAGTCATTAATTATAACTTAAAATATTTTTAATTCATTTATATCCTTTTTAAATAATTTTTAAATTAATAAAATCATTTTTAAACCATTTATTTAATATATTTATTAAATAAATTTAATATCATTAATATTAAATTAATATTTTTAATATTAAATTATTAATGAAATTATCCTTTAAATATTAAAAGTTATATTTTATAACTTAAAATATCTTTAAACACTTTATTTTCATTTAAAATGATTTTTATAATATTAAAATCATTTTTAAACTAAATTATTTAATATAATTATTAAATAACTTTAATATTAATAATAATAATTAATTAATAAAATTTACCTTTAAATATTGAAAGTTATATTTTATAAATTAAAATATTTTTAAATAACTTATTATTATTTAAAATGATTTTAATATAATATAATCATTTTTAATTAATTTATTTAATGCATTTATTAAATAAATTAAGTATCTATAATATTTAATAAATACTAATATTTGTAAAAAAAATATGCTAAATTATTAAAAGTTAATTTTTATAACTTAAAATAGTTTTTAAAATAATTTTTGTTATTTTTATAAATTAATTTCTATTTTTAAATGATTTTTAAAATTTAAAATAATTAAAATGGATATGCCTGTCGCTAAAGCCTTTAGTGACAAAATCTATCGCCTAAGGTGTTCTTGATCACCAAGAACATGCATAAGCAATATCCGAGATGCATACTTTGACCAAACATAATTTTTAATCTGTGATGTTTCTGAGAAAGCTAATACCTTGATCCTTCAGGACTAGTGTAACACTACATGTAACAACAAATAACAGGGTCATAAAGCATTACAAATGAAAGTTACAAGCCAACAAACTAGTTGTCAGACATGTTCTTCATGTTTCTAGGTTGCCCAGAAACTTAAGTCATGGCCGGTCAACGCTTTTGTTGACCTTATATCTATCAATCTGATCATGTATTATGTAGTTTAGACGTCGGGCTGTGTAGAATATCTAGCAGGGTACACGTTTTGAACAACTTTCAAGTCTAAACATTAACACTAAGACAGATCTAAGGCCTGGAATAAGCTGTCAGACCTGTTCTCCATTTTTTGGGTTACCCATAAATGAAGAACAGTTCGGATGGTCATATTTGGGCTTCCACTACTTGTGATATAAGTGTTGTTTTTTGTGATCTAAAAGTTCCAACTTGTACACAACATGTGAGACTACAAATCTATCACCAAACATCATCAAAACATCAACAGAATCATTAGATCCAAGCTGGTCAAACCATGTCAGAGGACATGATCAAAGGTTTTCTGGGTTGCCCAGAAAACCGGATCCGTGATCATTCTACCTACTTTGACCAGCCACTAAATCCAGTGTATTTGATATTTAGATATACTAAAAGCATAGATGAAAAGTGTACATAACATACTTAAAAATAGTCACAACAACATAACCAAAATATTAACAAACTGACAGATCTAGATGCTTGAATAAGTTGTCAGACGCTGGTAATGACCTTCTGGGTTGCCTAGAAATGGTCTGGTCATGGTCGGTCAACCGACTTTGACCATCAATAACTTGCAACCTAGACCAGATCTAAGTATGATTCTTGCTCCAAATCAAAGGGTACATATCAAACTACATAATCAAAGCTTTAAACAACAAAAACACATAACAAAGAATGACATACAGGCCATCTCTGAGGCGACATTGGTTGTAGGACACAAAATTGCACTTTTTTCCTGATTTTGCAAATCTTAAAATCCGAGCCTCTAGATGTTATGGATCTAACATCTAGCAACCCAGATCATCATTATGCCCCATAAACAACATATTTAACACATAAAAACTAACATCTAACATAACAACTGAGATCAGATTTTTCAAGTTAGGTTTATACCTTCTATGAACAAGCTTTGATTCTAGCTTCTGATTTTGTTAAAGGTGATAGTGGGGCTTGGATTGGGGACTGAAACACTTATGAAATTCATGTTTTAGAGAGATAGAGGGACTTGGTAGAGAGTGTGTGTTAAAATGGCTTAAAAAGTGATCTTTCTTTCTCTTTCAATCTATATATAGAAGTCTTTGATGCATGTATTGGTTGATAATGGGGCTGAGATGTATAAAATTCAATCACATGGTAGGTCAAGTGTGGTTGAACCACTAAAGGATTGTCAAGTTTTACAAGCAACCATTAAAAAAATGTGCATAAGGGTAATTTGGTCAATTGTATTGTAATTTTAATGGCATAAATGTAAACTTGGCAAACCTTTAGGGTTTAGATTTAGATATATTATTTATATGGTTTAAAATAAAAAAGGTTTAGGATTTTCTTAATTAGGTTTTTAATTACTTTGTAGCATTTGTAGGATTTATAATTAACCTTGTTGGGTTTATAATTTTTTGGTAATTTAGGGTTACCAAATCATAATTAGGGTTTATAATTCAAACATTAGGGTTTCTAGAAATTAATATATCCAAATGTTAATTAGGGTTGACCTAATTAATCATAAAATCATATAACACGGTTATATAATAGTCTTAAACTCACAATTAAGTTTCAATTTAGGGTTTTCCACAATAAAACTAGGGTTTTCAAACATTGCACTATAATTGACCCATCACATCGGTGAGACTCTCTTTAAGACGTGTTAAGTCATACATATGAAATCCACTTTATTTGAGAGAAACATATTTATAGCACTAAAAAATCAAAATATAATTAATATTATATTATTATTCTCATTAAATTGATCAAAATCCAAAATTAGGGTTTGGATTCCATATCAAAATATAATTAATATTATATTATTATTCTTATGCCTTTTCAAAATCCCTTAATCTGATTTATTAATTATATTTAAACTTAAATTAACAATAATTAACTTAATAATCAGTACTAAAATTCATATAATAAAATAATTATTATAAAAATCATTTCATTTATATTATATAAATAATATATAATTATATTTTCATGGAAAATAATTAATAAAAACATTTTTACAATAAAATTAATTATTTTAAAAATATAATTTATAATGATAAATAATTCTAAAATAAAATCATTTATAAATACTCATGTAATAAATATATTTTTATTTATCACAGATATATAAATATACACATTACATTGGCACATATTTCTCATATTTATTTTAATAAATAAAAAAAATTTATACGCAAAATTTTTGATTTATTTGTATAGAAAATATCGGGTTGTTACATTCACCCTCCCTTATAAAGATTCCGTCCCCGAAATCACCGTTTTAAAACCTATACCTACTAGAGTACATAGCATACACAATCATTGCAAGTAGATCTCGATCATAATTGATCGAACTGATCTTTAACTATTCACATAAATCTTGTCTATCTGATTAAACGGAAAATTGATTCCTAATAGAACTCAATTTCCTCCTTCAAAATTTCTTTATAAAATAATTTATTATATATATATATATATATATATATATATAAGAAATCATATATAAGAAAATAAAATTTGATTAGAATAATACCTGGAGTTGAATCCTCAGCTGCCACTGTATCTTGAGTTATCATACTGAAGACTCTTGTGGTTGTTTCTATTGGTTCGTTTATTGAAGTTGGTCCCGTTGTCGCTAATGTCCTGCTGCCTTTTCCCGTATTCGCATTCCTTGCCTCCCTTCCCCTTCTTGGACAGTCTTTGACCTTATGCTCCATTGATTCACAAATAAAACATCCACTATACATTCTCAGATTGGGATAGTTGAGAGAGATATGTCGCTTCTACCCACACTTATAACATGCAAACTTACATTTAAGACACTCTCCCGAGTGATTCTTTCCGCAATTTCTACACTGCATAACCTGTTTCTTTCCACCTCTTAGCCTAATTTCAGTATTCCCGAAATTATCTCCTTTCCTTTTTCCAGTCTTACTACCACTACTCCCTTTTCCGGCTCTAGCTTGATTTGTCTCCCACCAAAAATTCATCCCCCCTTTCATTGTATAGGTGGAAAAAGTTATCTTTGTCCCTCTATTACTCCAGCTATTACAAATGCTTCCACAGGGTCAGTTGATCCTGGTGTTCCAACTGCCTTGAAGTCTTTGAAGTTTGCTAATCGATTTTCTAGCTGATTTCCCATGGCTAGTATTCCATTCTGCATATCTTGAGCGACCATATTTGCAAAATTTTATATCGGGTCGGGTTGTCCTCTAGCTTTATAGATAGGTTCTTCTGTCCGTTGATTTCATTTTCATCTTGGCGGCATTATCTGATTAATCATAATATATCTTTCATCAACTTACCTTCTATATCTTAAGGTATATACATAACGAGAAATTTTCTACTCGAATAATCATATATTCAAAATATTATATTTCAAAAACTTTGGTTTACTGTATTAACTAGTGCTCATATAATTGATTACTATCTTTATACCAAATTATTTCGTTAATCCAACATAGATTCATATTCATAGCACTTGACATACCATAGCACATACTGCTTTAAACATCCGCTATCCCTTTATGACTCAAAAGTCGGGAATCGCTGCCACAACTTATACAAAATATTACATTACACCGACATACTTATCATATACACTACATAGAATCATACATATTAAAGTAATACTAGTACTACTTATTTCTTACGCATTCACTAAGGATCAATTGCTTAGTATTCTATATATTCACATTATCCTTGATAATCCATTCACACCTAACTATACCTAGTTCGCCCAACTTACAACACATTATGAGTTTAAGAACTCCCCACAACATATGAGTTTAAGAACTCGACATTGACCACATATTCTTTAACTATATTCTACCTATCAACTACACTATCGTTTCTGGGTCCAGTACTACACTTTCCAGTAAAATCACCTTATTGAGGTAGCTTTCAATGTGAGCCTCTATTTCAGCTATTGGCTTTGATATTGGTTTGGTTATGAAGGTTAACTTATTCTTTACGACCTGAGGGTATCCTAATCGTTTCTATCTGACATCTATACACAAACTATCTTGATTAGCACATAATATATACACATAGCAGATAATAGTTTTATATAGGTTATCTTTTATTTGATTTGACGATGAACTTATTAAATTCATCTCCTTTTTAAACTCTATATGAGTTATTTGTATTTTCAACGTTTTCCTCTATTCTATGGTTATAGCCTAAGGTCTATCCCACCTAAGGTTTCTAACCCTATAGATCTGATACCATATTGTAAAGCCCCCAAATCCAGGTACTTGAAACCGAACGTTTTCTATGGTGAATACGATAATAATACCATAATAATATAATAATAATAATAATAATACTAATAATAATAACAATAATATAATTATTAAATTTACTTTACATAGTTATTAGAGTCTATTCCCAAGTACTTAACTTTTAATACATTCATTACATGATAATAATATATATCATCCTTATCATAATAAAGTAAACTATTACATAACATATCATAAAAACTCATTCAACAACCTTCTCTTTTCCTTTATTAGTGACAGAGCCTTCCGGTTGTTCACACTTAGCTGAAAACATTTAAATTAAGCAAGGATGAGCATTTGAGTGCCCAGCAAGTAATATCAATTATATATATAAGCTGAAAAAATTTAAATGTTTTCTTTATACTACCCTTCTACAACAAATCAATAGTTGTGAAGTAATCTGAACCGATAATAATAACATAACAACCCTCTTTCAAATTTTTGAAACTATGTACTGACTATAAGTAGGGTTAAGGTGACATACTATGAAAATTATTTTAAATTTTTGAATAGGTTTAGCAGAACTTCATCTGCAAACCGTCATAACTTATGGGTACGCAGGGTGATCAGCCCATTGTACCCAGTATTGATCAATACTACATGCAAGAACGATATTGTCGTTCACTCTGCCTGCCTTGGGCACATAAAAATTTTCCCATGTTTGGGATGTTCATACTTTTCGGGGTTCCAACCCAAAGCAATTCAGTTGGATAATTGGGACGCCCCCAAAACAGGTATACATCACCCATCTTGATTCTCCAGATACATGGTATATAAATTCAAATACAACTTAATTATACAACAGTCGTGTAAAAATACGACAAAACATAGCTGAGAGTTTAAACAAGAATATTGTCATCTAGACAATATCCACACTCAATGGTGTCCTCATTACAATTATTATCACATTATTCCGTAGAATAGTGAAGACTACTAAAGCCATTTATCCTAGACCATCACTCCATTCCCCGACTCGTCCCAGCTATATTCTCATTTCCTGAAGAGAGTAATGAAGAAAGGGTGAGCTAAACTAGCCTAGTAAGAAATATTATGACTAAGATAATGCAGAAAAATTATCCTTAGCCTTCAACAGTATAACAACTAATAGAATACAATAGACAACAAGTTTTAGATCAACAACTGCAGCAGAAATAAGCAATCCATTAGAAGAGTCAAGTAGAGCATAAAATCTACTATCTTCTATGATTTAAAAAGTTTTTCATCAACTTTATCGCTGAGACTCAGCTAAAAATAAACCATATCATCGATTCTTCCCTGCACTACGGGCCAAGGATATTCATTAAATCATCAATGGTCATGACTATACCGAATAATCCCTGGCCATAATCATACCAAAAACTGTCCATCAATGCATTACAGACCATTGAGGACTTTCACCACATCATTCGTCACATTACGGTCATGATTATACCGAATAATCCCTGGTCATAATCATACCAAGTCCATCTATGCACGTAAGCCAAAGATGACTTTCATAACAATATAAGCATGAGGATGATGACAACAACATAATTATTCAATAAAACAAGTTCAAGGATAAATTTTAAAGATTTATAATTTAATTTATCCAGAAATCAATAACGTCCAAATTGGAAACATAATACTGCTTTGTGGAGTAAAATTCAAGAATGCTTAGAAGAATATTTCCATGAAAAGATACTGGATGAAGCGCAAATATCCAGGATATTCTACTAATTTCATGGAGCATAGAAGCTAAAACTTTAACCAACTGAGTATAATAGAATATATGAAACTGCAAATGGATTTTTGCCTGCCATGCGGTAATCCACGTAGACAGATCATTTCCACAATTTAATAAGGAATGAATACAAAGGATAATTCACCATGCATGCGGTAATCCACATAGACAAAAGTTATTCCATGAGTAATAATAAAGAATGGAATAATGTAAGAATTCACCATGCATGTGATGACCGCAGATGAAGAGTTATTCAACAGAATAATAAAGAATGGAACCATGTCATTCGTAATCGCATGATGCATGCGCAACAGAATAATAAAGGATATTCCAACGTAATAATAAAGAATGGAACCAGTCATGCGTAATCCGTACATGCATAAGATATTCCAACAGAATAATAAAGAACGGAATAACAACAGAATTCACCAAGCATGCGATAGACCGCACAGACAGGTTATTCCAATAGAATAATAAAGAATGGAATAACAACATAATTCACCAGGAATGTGATAGACCGCACAGACAGGTTATTCCAACAGAATAATAAAGAATGGAATAACAGAAGCTCTCTTCATGAATACGAAAGAAATAATACCCCTTACCTTAGAAAAAGACTGGATACTGGAATTGTGAGGTTGCAGACTTCTCTTCTTCTTTCTCTCTATAATTTCTCTCTATAATAATTGCTCTATAGCTTTAGTGAATTGGTGAAAAATAATGAAGGAATGAGCTTCTATTTATAGGAAAATATAATTTCAATAATTGCACGTTTTGGGGCTCAAAATATTACAATATAATACCTCCCTCTTTTTCTTCATTTTTACTTTAGTACTGCAAGTATTATCAAACTTGCACCACCTCCCCTAATAGTAAATAATGTGAATCAATAGTTCAATCATGTGAATCAATAGTAATAATCATGTGAAAATACGAATTACAGTATAGTACCTTCAACTATACCTCCATTTTTAACTTAGTCATGCAAGTATTATCAATCTTGCACCACCTCCCCTAATAGTACAAGAATGTGAATCAATAGTACAGACATGTGAACAAATAGTTATAATCATGTAAATTAATAACAAATAATTGCTCATTTATCCGGTTAATTACCCGGCTGGTCAGTATAACCTCCAGACATCAATTATTATCGAAATAAATGTCGATTTCCACTAACACTAATAATTCCAACACAATGGAACTATTAATTTCACCTTTAATCAACACGAAATTATTCATCATTAATATTATAACTCACAATATTTAACAACCAGGTCGTTTCCAGGAAAGAGGGGGCTTTCCGATAAGGATTTCTCCTTATTGGCGCGCAATTAGATGACCAAACCTCTCCTTGACAGAACTTCTAGACATTGTCAATATTGCAAATAATAATATGAATAACTTTGCCATCTCAATTATTGATTTAATAATATAACATATTATACAGATGATACTGTAACAATAATTGAATCAATAATATGAGAGATATGATGCAGCAATTACTGTAGCAATAATTGAGTATAACTGAGTGACTTCTTACGTAAGCATCAATAAATAATACCGTGTGCTACTATGCAACCATGCGTATTACTGTACTTTTACTACCGGGTAGTTCAACAGTTTTAACGGTAACACTTTCACCATTATTTTTAATAAAAGATAATTTCATGCGTTTTCTTACTACTACATAATACTTACATTTAATGAGGTCCACCAATGATTGTGTCGTCGTTCGAATATTCCCTGTTAAAACAAATATTCCCCGACCAATTGAATATTATATAACCACTTGCTTACTTTGCAAAATTTATAAATATTACCCACAACTATAACATTATATCAAATCCACACCATAATATTCAAAAAAAATTATTTCAAGAAATTTAAATCTTTATTCATAAAATCTGGGGTCTCACAATCTCCCCTCCTTATAAAATTTTGCCCTCGAAATTTACATACGTACCTTGTATGCTAAAGAGGTGAGGATACCTTGATTACCTTTATCGTCGAAAACATTACACGTTACATACGTGCATGCCCGATGTCCTTCGATTGCCTCTGAATGCACATCAGTCTCTAAAATAGCCATTTTAGGCCTTGATACCGACCTCAAATCTCAAAATATAAAGAATGAAAGTTTTAGGTCTACTCGTTATCTTTTTGAATCATCCTGAATACCCTCAATCGGAGTTTGTATGAAAATGTTATGCCCAATTTACTAAAGGACATCCGGACAGATTTTGGCTTAACACTTGACCAGCGCCTAAGCACCCAAATTTGTCCTTGGGCAAGCGCCTAGGTGCCCAAGAATAGATTCTAAGCCCTGAGCCTAGTGCCTAGGCACTCGACCTTTGGCACTTAACTCCAATTTTCCAGATTTTGTAACTTTTAACAGACATACTTCAAATCTTCATAACTTCTTTATCCGTTATCGGAATTAGTCCGTTTTCGAGGCTATGGAAAGCTTGTAACATGCTCTATAAAACCCCCATGATTTCATAATTTTTTAGATTCATTAATTATTCTAAAATTTGGCTCCAAAGTCTCCCAAGACTAAGTTTTTACTAACAACGATACATAAAAAATGTTATGAACACACGACATACTTGACGGTAAAATGAGTCTATAGGTCACAGTTCCTACTCGATCGAGTATTTAAAATGGGCCAATTAAATCGAGGGTTGAGATAACACCTTCTTTAACCTTCTTCTTCAAATTCATCAGATTTGGGTGTGTAGCTTGAACGGCTTTAACTTTATCGATTAAAGTCGTTTCTACTCGTATATTCGTTATCTTCACATTGGTCCCTAGAGTCTTTAACTCTATCTTCATCATTTGTAAGTTATACGAAATGGGGTTTTGAGTTAATAACATCGCACTCATAAACGCATACGATCTTCTACTCAACGCGTCAGCTACCACGTTCGCTCTTCCACAATGACATTGAATGGTATAGTCGTAGTCTTTAACCACTCGAGCCAACGTCTTTGGTGCATTATACGTTCATTTTGGTTGAAGAATTATTTAAGGGTTGAAGAAATGTGTTTTGTACTGGGGTCAATACAAAATTTGATTTCACGCTCTAGGGGTAGGCTAGGAAGTTTTCAGAGAATATGCCAGGAAATTTATTAACAATAGAAATATCATTCAAAACTGTGACTCTCATCCCAAGACTTGGATAACACGTCACATTGATACCTATCAACTTGTCATCGTCATTCACAACGTCCCATACGGATAGTCTGGCTTCGGTGCATTCCACACAAGGAAGTCACCAGCGAAGGGCTCGGGGCTCTTTACTTATGGCTTGATATGACAATGATTGACTTTAATGGTTTGGTTGCTTGAATTCGCATAAAAGGTTGGTTAGAAATATGAAAGCTAACAACCTTACGAAAAGCATGATGAGTAGTTAACCAATCGATTCCTAAAATTACATCAAAGGCAAGTATTTTCAAAGAGATAAGATCGACATGTAACGTGAAAGTGTCGATTTGAATCAAACAAGATTTATAAATAGTGGAGGTAACAAAGGTTACTCCCAACGGAGTTTCAACAGATAAATCAAAGTCTAACTTCTCTGGGGTCAAATTTAAACGTTGACCGCAAGCAAGAGAGATAAAAGAATGGGTAGAACCGGTATCTAATAAGGTATAGACTTCGCAAAAATTTATAATTAACTAACACGTGCTAACTTCGTTCGGGTTACTCGCTTTTTGAGAAGTCACGAAAAATGCTCTTCCTGAAACCATCGACTTTATTTTGTTCGTATCCGCCTTTGGTGCCACTGTCCCAGTTGGACTTGACTTTGGTGCACAACAAAATCGGGCTTGGTGACCTTCTTTTCCTTAATTGTAACATGCTTTGGATTGCATCACGCAGTTTGGACTGATATGTCCCTCCCCTCCGCATTTGAAGCATACAATTGGTGGTCGTTCTCCTTCCTTGAAAATGGGTGTAGGTGCTGCTGTCTTTTCATCGTTGTTGAACCTTCTCTTCTTGAAATTTCCACTCCTATTATCTTGGCCATGATTACCACTGAAGTGGTTACCATTCTTGGCATGATAATTTCCCCCACGATGGTTATCATTGTTCCGATGGTCGTTGCCACCGGTAAGATTATTATCCTGTTGTTGGTTGTTGCCTTTTAGTTATGCTGACTCATTATCGCGCTCCAATAACTGAGCCCTATTCACAACATCTGAATACAAACAAAGTTTGTGAGAAATGAGGTATTGACGTATATCGGGTTTCAAACCTCTTAGAAACATTCGCGTCATTCGCTCCTCATTATCGACCAAATGGGATGCAAACCGGGATAACTCTGCAAATTTAGCCTCGTATTGCGATACGATTATATTGTTTTGCTCCAACTTGATGAACTCCACCTCATTTATGTGACAAATACTTTTGGAAAAGTACTTGTCGTTGAACAGCTCTTGGAACTTCTCCCAAGACATCTTGAGTGTGTCAGGCTGGGTACGTTTTACAGATTCCCACCAATGATCTGCCTCTTCACGTAATATAAAGGTGGCAAAGGGAACCTTTTGCTCCTCGGAGCATCCCAAGACATCAAATATCTTGGTGATCTGCTTTAACCATGTCTCTGCCTTAAGTGGTTCTGGCTTTCCCAAAAACTCCAGCAATCCCAGCTCCTTGAACTACATAGCGGTGACCGACCGTGGGTTGCCATTATTTCCACCTATATTTTGAACAGGAGTCTCTCTTACCTGATGTTGCATGAATTGCATAAAGCCTCTGAACATCCCATCGTTCATCATCTGATCGATGTACCTGAGGATTATTATCTTCCTGTTGCACAATATCCTGGGTATTGATCGTTGGTGACTCAACGGTCTCATGTGCTTCATTGGTGATCTCAACATTTTCAAATGCCATTTTCAAACACTGTCACAAAATAAGGATTAATTAACATATCACATATTATCCCTATACTCTGACCGACCAATTAAATACCAAATAAACTTAGGAATTCCCCGTCTCTCCCCTCCTAGTTCTTGTCTCACATCTCAGCCATGGATCATATCCCTAAGCTTTGATACCAACTGTGACGCCCCCAAAATAGGTATACATCACCCATCTTGAGTCGCCAAATACATGGTACATAAATTCAAATACAACTTAATTATACAACAGTCGTGTAAAAATACGACAAAACATAGCTGAGAGTTTAAACAAGAATATTGTCATCTAGACAATATCCACACTCAATGGTGTCCTCATTACAATTATTATCACATTATTCCGCAGAATAGTGAGGACTACTAAAGCCATTTATCCTGGACCATCACTCCATTCCCCGACTCGTCCCAGCTATATTCTCATTTCCTGAAAAGAATAATGAAGAAAGGGTGAGCTCAACTAGCCCAGTAAGAAATATTATGACTAAGATAATGCAGAATAAATTATCCTTAGCCTTCAACAGTATAACAATTGATAGAATACAATATACAACAAGTTTTAGATAACCAACTGCAGCGAAAATAAGCAATCCATTAGAAGAGTCAAGTAGAGCATAAAATCTACTATCTTATTTGATTTAAAAAGTTTTTCATCAACTTTATCGCTGAGACTCAGCTAAAAATAAACCATATCATCGATTCTTCCCTGCACTACGGGCCAAGGATATTCATTAACTCATCAATAGTCATGAATATACCGAATAATCCCTGGTTATAATCATACCAAAAACTGTCCATCAATGCACTACAGGCCACTGAGGACTTTCACCACATCATTCGTCACATTACGGTCATGATTATACCAAATAATTACTGGTCATAATTATACCAAGTCCATCTATGCACATAAGCCAAAGATGACTTTTATCACAATATAAGCATGAGGATGATGACAACGACATAATTATTCAATAAAACAAGTTCAAGGATAAATTTTAAAGATATATAATTTAATTTATCCAGAAATTAATAACGTCCAAATTGTCAACATGGTACTGCTTTGTGGAGTAAAATTCAAGAATGCTCAGAAGAATATTTCCATGAAAAATCTTTGGATGAAGTTTAAATATCCAAGGATATTCTACTAATTTCATGGAGCATAGAAGCTAAAACTTTAACCAACTGAGTATAATAGAATATATGAAACTGCAAATGGATTTTTGCCCGCAATGCGGTAATCCACGTGAATAGATCATTTCCACAATTTAATAAGGAATGAATATAAAGGATCATTCACCATTAATGCGGTAATCCACATAGACAAATGTTATTCCAACAAAATATTAAAGAATGGAATAATGTAAGAATTTCACCATGCATGCGATAGGCCAGCATGCATGAAAAGTTATTCCCAACAGTAATAATAAAGAATGGAACTGTGTCATGCGTAATCCGCATGCATGTGAATATTCCAATAGAATAATAAAGAATAGAACTGTGTCATGCATAATACGCATGCGAGAGACGTGATATTTCAGCGAGAATGATAAAGCGAGAATAACAACATAATTCACCGAGGCATGCGATAGATGCAAGATGCAGACATGTAATTCCAATGTAATAATAAAGAATGGAATAACAACATAATTTTCACCGGGCATGCGATAGGCCATATAGACAAAAGTTATTAATAAACAATGGAATAATAAAGAATGGAATAACAGAAGCTCTCTTCATGAATACGAAAGAAATAATACCCCTTACCTTAGAAGAAGACTGGATACTGGAATTGTGAGGTAGCAGACTTCTCTTCTTCTTTTTCTCTATAATTTCTCTCTATAATAATTGCTCTATAGCTTTAGTGAATTGGTGAAAAATAATGAAGGAATGAGCTTCTATTTATAGGAAAATATAGTTTCAATAATTGCACATTTTGGGGCTCAAAATATTACAGTATAATACCTCCCTCTTTTTCTATAATTTTAATTTAGTCTTGCAAGTATTATCAAACTTGCACCACATCCCCTAATAGTAAATAACGTGAATCAATAGTTCAATCACGTGAATCAATAGTTATAATCATGTGAAAATACGAATTACAGTATAGTACCTTCAACTATACCTCCATTTTTAACTTAGTCATGCAAGTATTATCAATCTTACACCACCTCCCCTAATAGTACAAGAATGTGAATCAATAGTACAGACATGTGAACAAATAGTTATAATCATGTGAATTAATAGCAAATAATTGCTCATTTATCCGGTTAATTACCCGGCTGGTCAGTATAACCTCCAGACATCAATTATTATCGAAATAAATGTCAATTTCCACTAACACTAATAATTCTAACACAATGGAACTATCAATTTCACCTTTAATCAACACGAAATTATTCATCATTAATATTATAACTCAAAATATTTAACAACCAGGTCGTTTCCAGGAAAGAGAGGGCTTTTCGATAAGGATTTCTCCTTATTGGCGCGCAATAAGATGACCAAACCTCTCCTTGACAGAACTTCTAGACATTGTCAATATTGCAAATAATAATATGAATAACTTTGCCATCTCAATTATTGATTTAATAATATAACATATTATATGTATGATGATCTTTGTAACAATAATTGAATCAATAATATAGAGAGATATGATGCAAAGAATTATCGTAGTAATAATTGAGTATAAGCGAGTGACTTCTTACGTAAGCATCAATAAACAATACCGTGTGCTACTATGCAACCACGCGTATTACTGTACTTTTACTACCGGGTAGTTCAACAGTTTTAACGGTAACACTTTCACTGTTATTTTTAATAAAAGATAATTCTGTCATTTTCTTACTACGACAATACTTCTGTTGTGGGGTCCACCAATGATTGTGCCGTCGTTCGAATATTTCCTGTTAAAACAAATATTCCCCGACCAATCAAATATTATATAACCACTTGCTTACTTTGCAAAATTTATAAATATTACCCATAACTATAACATTATTTCAAATCCACACCATAATATTTAAAAAAAAATATTTTGAGAAATTTAAATCTTTATTCATAAAATCTGGGGTCTCACAATAATGGTAAGGTTTTATCTTGTTCGACAATAATCTATAATTCATCATATATATATATATAGGTAATTAACAAAGGTGTATCAACATGTGATTAAATACAATGATTATCTAAGTGGGGACACTTGTATAACCGTTTATAGAAATTAACGAACAGAATATATATCTGAATTACCATATACTAACATGTTGATAATCAATGAGCGTATATAATATAGGGTTAATAATCTGTACAGTAATAATATAATTCTAAAATATTCTTACTCATGTCCATTGCATAAAGAAAATGCAAAGGTAGGATACTTGCCTGGTCTGCTGCTTACAAAACGCAACTTAGTTTTATCTTTTATGTAATCACCTATCAGTAATAAGATCATTTTACTGATTAGAATAACATATCTTAACACATAATACTGCCTATTGCAGTCAGCACATAACCTAATCACCTTGTCACACATATCTAACAGTCATTGAATCACAAACAAACATTAACACAATCAAAATATCCAAGTCTAGATCAATTTCTGAAACATGTCGGTCTACCGACAGCTTTACCGAGTAATTATCGAGTCTAAGACTCTATTCTAAAGTTGAATATCTGCAAGTATCAGTCATATGACTTAATAATAATTTTTAAACATTTATTATAATTTATCATGAATTTTCAAACACCTGAATCATTATTAAATAATTTAAATATTAAACAATTCTATTAACATTTAATTAATATTAAACTATTAATGAAACCATTGCCAAAATATTAAAGTTATTTATAATAACTTAAAATACTTTTAAAGTATTAATATTACCCTTAAATGATTTTTAAAACATTTAAAATCATTTTAACTAATTACCATTAATATTAAAATATTAATGTTTTATTCATCAAATATTAAAAGTCATTAATTATAACTTAATATATTTTTAATTCATTTATATCCTTTTTAAATGATTTTTAAATTAATAAAATTATTTTTAAACCATTTATTTAATATAATTATTAAATAAATTTAATATCACAAATATTAAATTAATATTTTTAATATTAAATTATTAATAAAATTATCATTTAAATATTAAAAGTTATATTTTATAACTTAAAATATCTTTAAACACTTTATTTTCATTTAAAATGATTTTTATAATATTAAAATCATTTTTAAACTAAATTATTTAATATAATTATTAAATAACTTTAATATTAGTAATAATAATTAATTAATGAAATTTACCTTTAAATATTGAAAGTTATATTTTATAACTTAAAATATTTTTAAATACCTTATTATTATTTAAAATGATTTTTAATATAATAAAATCATTTTTAATTATTTTATTTAATGCATTTATTAAATAAATTAAATATCTATAGTATCTAATAAATACTAATATTTGTAAAAAAAAATACGCTAAATTATTAAAAGTTAATTTTTATAACTTAAAATAATTTTTAAAATAATTTTTGTAATTTTTATAAATTAATTTCTATTTTTAAATGATTTTTAGAATTTAAAATAATTAAAATGAATATGCCTATCGCTAAAGCCTTTTGCGACAGAACCTATCGGCTAAGGTGTTCTTGATCACCAAGAACATGCATAAGTAGTATCCAAGATGCATACTTTGGCCAAACATAATTTTTAATCTGTGATGTTTCTGAGAAAGCTAATACCTTGATCCTTCAGGACTAGTGTAACACTACATGTAACAACAAATAACAGGGTCATAAAGCATTACAAATGAAAGTTACAAGCTAGCAAACTAGTTATCAGACATGTTCTTCATGTTTCTGGGCTGCCCAGAAACTTAAGTCATGGCCGGTCAACGCTTTTGTTGACCTTATATATATCAATCTGATCATGTATTATGTAGTTTAGACGTCGGGCTGTGTAGAATATCTAGCAGGGTACACGTTTTGAACAAATTTCAAGTATAAACATTAACACTAAGACAAATCTAAGGCCCAGAATAAGCTGTCAGACCTGTTCTCTATTTTCTAGGTTTCCCAGAAATGAAGAACAGTTCGGTTGGTCATATTTGGGCTTCCACTACTTGTGATATAAGTGTTGTTTTTGTGATCTAAAAGTTCCAGCTTATACACAACATGTGAGACTACAAATCTATCACCAAACATCATCAAAACATCAACAGAATCATTAGATCCAAGTTGGTCAAACCATATGGGAGGATGATGATCAAAGGTTTTCGGGTTGCCCGAAAACCAGAATCATCGATCATTCTACCTACTTTGACCAGCCACTAAATCCATTGTATTTGATATTTAGATATACTAAAAGCATAAATGAAAAGTCTACATAACATACTTCAAAATAGTCACAACAACATAACCAAAATATTAACAAACTGACAGATCTAGATGCTTGAATAAGTTGTCAGACGCTGGTAATGACCTTCTGGGTTGCCCAGAAATGGTCTGGTCATGGTCGGTCAACCGACTTTGACCATCACTAACTTGCAACCTAGACCAGATCTAAGTATGATTCTTGGTCCAGATCAAAGGGTACATATCAGACTACATAATCAAAGCTTTAAACAACAAAAACAAATAACAAAGAACGATTGGTGGCCACTGACATTCGTTGTCAGACCACAGTTGAACTTTTTTCCAGATTTTGCAAATCTTCAAATCCGAGCCTCTAGATGTTATGGATCTAACATCTAGCAACCCAGATCATCATTATGCACCATAAACAACATATTTAACACATAAAAAATAACATCTAACATAGCAACTGAGATCAGATTTTTCAAGTTAGGTTAATACCTTCTATGAACAAGCTTTGATTCAAGCTTCTGATTTTGTTAAAGGAAATAGTGGGGCTTGGATTGGGGACTGAAACACTTATGAAATTTGTATTTTAGAGAGATAGAGGGACTTGGTAGAGAGTGTGCGTTCAAATGGCTTAAAAAGTGATCTTTCTCTCTCTTTCAATCTATATATACAAGTCTCTGATGCATGTATTGGTTGATAATGGGGCTGAGATGTATAAAATTCAATCACATGGTAGGTCAAGTGTGGTTGAACCACTAAAGCATTGTCAAGTTTTACAAGCAACTAATAAAAAATGTGCATAAGGGTAATTTGGTCAATTGTATTGTAATTTTAATGGCATAAATGTAAACTTGGCAAACCCTTAGGGTTTGACCCTTAAGGTTTAACCCTAAGGTTTAGCATATAGCATTTGTAGGATTTAACAATTAGGGTTTATAATTTTGGTAATTAGGGTTACCAAATCATAATTAGGGTTTATAATTCAAATATTAGGGTTTTTAGAAATTAATATATCCAAATGTTAATTAGAGTTGACCTAATTAATCATAAAATCATATAACACAGTTATATAATAGTCTTAAACTCACAATTGAGTTTTAATTTAGGGTTTCCCATAGTAAAACTAGGGTTTTCAAATACTGCACCATAATTGACCCATCATTGTCAGTTCACATATATAGAGTACATATTTATAGCACTGAAAAATCAAAATATAATTAATATTATATTATTATTATTCTCATTCCTTGATCAAAATCCAAAATTAGAGTTTGGATTCCATATCTGATTTAGCTACCATACTTAACACTATTAATTAAGTTAAAATAATTAACTTAATAATATGTACTAAAATTCATATAATAAAATAATTATTATAATTATTCTAAAAATCATTTCATATATTATTTAAAAATATATAATTATATTTTTCGTGGAAAATAATTAATAAATACATTTTACTATAAAATTAATTATTATAAAAATATAATTTATAATGATCAATAATTCAAAAATAAAATCATTTGTAAATACTCATGTAATAAATATATTTTTATTTATCACACACACACACACACACACACACACACAAATATATATATATATATATATATATATATATATATATATATACAAATAAATCTAAAATTTTGTGTATAAAATTTTTTTTATTTATTAAAATAAATATGAGAAATATGTACACATGTGAATGCATGCACTAAAACTTTGACCAACTGACAACACGGATGCCAAAATGTCATGGATGCCAAAACAAAACGCACGGAATATAAAATATCACGGCATGGAATACAAAATGTCAAACTGGAAAAATTAAATGCCTTGCTGCTACAACTTGTAGCGACAAGCTCTCTCCCTTTTTAACCTCCTGCCACTCCTCTCTCTCCCTCTCAAAGCTTCACTCATTTGTTCTTCCTCCTCTGTCGCTACACACATTCCTTCCCCTGCCTAAATTAAAATTCCATGCAAGCAGCAAAGCAAAGGAGATAATTGTGAGAGAAAGTTGGATTGCAACTGGTTCAACAACAAATTTTCAAATTTAAATATTTATTTGGTAAGATTTATTTTTCAAATATTCAATTAAAAATAAATAAATATTTTAATTATTTTTTAAAAATGTATTTATAATAAAATTGAAGTTTAAACTTTTAAGAAAAATTATCAATTATTACCATGTCTATGTGAGGTTTGTAATATTCATAACGCAATCAAATTGCATAAAAAGTGCGGAAGCGTGTAAAATCAGAGTTTAAAAATTTACAAACCATATACCCGGATCACCCTTTATGCACAATTATTAATTAAACGAAAAGATAAAGAATAAAATCATACCTTGAAGATCGAGCTTCCTCGTGTACAAGTTCACCTCCAAATCCTTTTTCGTTCAACTTGAATCCACGGGTTTGGTTCCTTCCTTTGATCAACGTTAGCCACCCATATGTTTGGCCTCTAGAGGTGATCCACCAAGGAAAAATAAAGATTCAAGAAAGGGGTATTGGCTCAAACCCTAGTTTTTTTATCTCTATAGAAAAGGGTGTACTCTCCCAACAATTGGAATTATGTCGTATGTTGAAAAAGTCAACATCCACCTTTACCCATAATAAGACTCCTCTTATTTATAGATGTGGGCAACCCATCTTAACAATTAAGGAATTGAGTTTTATTTAATTAATTAATTTTTTTTTAATTAATTAAGCTCCCTAATCTTATTAGGGATAATTAATTAAACTCTTTTAACTAATTTTCCTTCCTAATCCAATTAGGAATAAATGAGAGTACTTATATTAAATTAATTCTTAAACTCTTTTAGAAATTAAAATAATAATAATTGTAATAATATTAATAAGACTCCTCTTATTAATTTATATTTAATATTTCTAAAATATTAAATAATAATATTAAGTTATTTAATTTATTCTATCACCATAGATTAAATTAAATATACTTAACATATTATTACGATTATGCCATTAACTTCTTAAATAATTATTCTTCCTTTTATGGTGTGACCCTTTAGGTTCTCCATATTAAACCGGTTGTGAATAAATCAATTAGAACAATTCTAATCTTATTTAAATAAATAAATTAAACAATTAATTTATTTAAATAAATAATATTTATTCTACAATAGGATAAGCCTCCGTAGCGATCAACGACTTTCCGGATAATATAGATTTCAACATTAATCATAAAAGAACCTTTGAGTAAATAGTTACCGTGACAATTCAATCCTTCCACTATACAATGTCCCAATTAAATATAAGACATGGAATTCTTTGTCAAGTCTTATTTTATTTAATTATATGTATTTCGACTCTTAAATGCACAACTCAAATAATGCAAATTAGAAACTCCTTTCTAATTTCATTCTCGCCGCCAAGGACTACCGGGTTGTCATTTATCGAATCACATAGGACATTTCTTTTTTATTAGAAGTGGTAGATTCTTTATTGATCATACATTATCTCCATGTACAACTTATTATACCCAAGCATACACAAGTCCAAGGATTACTATGATGATCTCATGTCCAAGGATTACTTGTACTACTATCACTACAGGAATTCCTATTGACAGGCAAATAAAACTCCATTAGGTATTCCTTAGCGAGCCAACGTTCAATTGAACTTATTCTCTAATAAGCACCTACATACTTGCTTTAGTGTCTCCACACAAATGATCATGAGATCAATCATCCTCATCCAATGAAAGCAAGCAACGTATGTACCAATCTATCCGGATTCACTAATCCCCAATTTAGTAATCCAATGATTGGAAACTATTTTAGTTTTTAAGCTTTCTAAGAATTTAGATCTCATTAGAATGATCATCATCATTATTCTAAAAGCATTGCTTAAAACTATGGGTTTATCACATATTATAAAACAGCATCATGTAGATAATTAAAAGCCTTTAATAAATTAATACTTTTTATTAATAAATGAATAAGATTGTTACAAAGTATATGCTTTATCATCAAACATGATTGGCTTGTGTGCATATTACTTTCAATCTCCCACTTGCACTAAAGCCAATCGTCATGGTATCTCATACTCTTCTTCTTAAAGCGGCGATTATCCTGCTTTGTTAGATAAGCTTTAGTTAATGGATATGTAATGTTGTTCATGAGAGTCCACTATCTCTATAGTGATTTCCCATCTTTCAATGATTCTAATAATCAAATGAAAGTGCCACAACACATGTTTAGATCCAAGACGAGACTTAGGAACTATTCCTAGTTCTGTAATGAACTTTTAATCCAAACAATCAACTTGCAGCTTCATTTATAGCTATATACTTTGTTTTTATTATTAAACCATCAACTCTTTGCTGTTTGGAACCTTTCCAATTCACTGCACCACCGTTCATGGTAACACTTTACCTTAAAGTGGATTTTCTGTCGTCTTGGTCTGTCTGAAAAACTTGAGTCTGTTAAGCCCTCTTGTTTTAATTCAGACCCACCATGTATGCTCACATCCTTAGTGCTTGGGTTAAGAACTTTAAGATGTTTTTCCTTTGTCTTATGTTGATCTTCTCGCAATATGACCGATCAACATCGTGTCTCGTATATTTCATTGCATACATGATTGTCACTCATGCGATCTCTCTTCTTGAGAGTCTATGGGGACTATTAAGAGAAATACACTCCATAGCTCATCGACATGAAACATCTCTTGAGTTTGCCATGCTAAACGACTTTAGCATCAAATGAATATCGTTCCTTGGGTTAAGTCGAGCATCCTCTTAAATCTATCTATATGGATTTATATCCCCAATTAAGATACTCTTCCAAATCATTCATGGAGGAATGTTTAGACAACTTTATTTTCCGATTGTAGCATTGGTATGTCATTCCTTATCCGTAGTATATCAACATATAGTACTAGAAATGTCACGATGCTCCTAATCGACCCTTTTGTATACACTAGAACTCTTACCTCATCGTATGTAATGGATCATCATCTTCTGATGATGCGTACCTCATCATCATCATCCATGATGAATCCATACCTCCTAGGTATCTTTGGTACTATTATTCGCATTTAAGATTCGGATTTGTGGTACAACAGTCTATCTACTGTGTTCCTCTTATTTGACTTATAGTGTTTTTATGGTTCTTGAACTTTTCAAGATCTATTATCCTCCCACTAGCCCTTCAATGATAAACACCTTTATCTTAGAAGGCGGTGTGTTTCGTAACAAACACCTTTTGCTAAGTAGAATTATAGAACATATACCCTAAACTTACTTTAGGATGTCCCACAAATCGACACTTATAAAATCTTGTCCCAAGCTTATCCTTTGAAACCTTTTCACATAAGTTGGACAACCCTTATCCTAACATACTTAAGATTAGGAATCCTCCCCTTCCATAACTTTTATGGAGTCTTGGGGCTGGATTTTGAGGTTACCATTTTCGTTAGATATGCAGCCATTCCTAGGACATTATCCCAGAAGGATACTGGAATGTCAGTAAAATCATTATGGACCGCACCATGTCCAACAAGGTACGATTTTTCATTTTAGATACATCAATCAATTATTGCGTATCAGGAGGCGTCCATTATGAAAAAACCATTTAAGATGATCTAGAAACTTATTTCACAAGTATTTATTCCTTGATCTAATCAAAGAATCTTAATACTTTGCCAATTTGTTTCACTTCTGAATTCTTTGAACCTTTCAAATAATTCACAATTGTATTTCAGCAAATACACACATTCAACTCTTTGAATGATCATCTCCTTTTCTTATACTAATTTGTTCAATATGCAAAATTATTTTCATGTAAGTCAAGTATACAAAATTTATTAAGTAATCTTTCAGTTCTATACGAAACATTATTATTATAAATAGAACAACAATTGTTCTTAATTATAATACTAAAGATTTCATTGTCCAACAATAAAATGGAAATAATGTTTTTAACGAGAACTAAAATACAATAACAACTTATTGACTTAATAGATTTGCCCGTAGGCAGTGCTAAACTATAAGTTTCAATGGATAATGTTGCAACCTTTGCTACATTTCCCGCACATAGGATTACTTATATTTGTTTAACTTTCTACTTCTGTTTGGTCCCTTCATAAATCTATATTTATGATAACCAAAGTCGGTATCCAATACCCAAGTAGAACCTTGACTTAAAGAAAAATTTATTTCAATCATGAACAAATTTGTATTTATAACCGAAACTTCACTAAGTTTCTTTGGTTAGCTCTCCGCAAGATGCTTCGTAGTTTCTTTTCTAGTGTCCAGGGCTTATTGCAGTGGGAAGCAAACTCCTTTGCTATCCGTGATCGCTTTTTCTCTTATTATCCTTTGTTTATGCCTTTCTATTTACCTTCTTTGAATGTTCTTCTTTTCAAAAGATCCTTTGGCCCCTACCAAGAAGACTTGATCTTTCTTGGTTGGAAAGTGACTCTCAACATTTTCAATATGTTAAGTAAATCAATGAGGTCGATATCTAGCTTGTTTTATATGAAAATTTACAACAATTGTGAAAAGAGTCCGGGAGTGAGTGCAAGATCCAATCTTGGCTCAACTCTCCATCCATGACAAAACCAGTTGTCTTAATTGATCAATCAAATTGATAATGTTAAGAACTTTTTTATGCAGATTTATAGTGCCATTGGCTATTCTAGATCGGAAGAGCTCCTTAGATATCTCGATATCTATCATCCCACTTTCCTCACCATCAACTACTTGATGTGCGGGAATATAGTAAGAGCATCCATAGTTTCATGTCGACGTTGAAGCTCGTTACTCATGGATGCGAGCATGATGCATCGAGCCATTGTGCATCATCTTGCCACTTTCTAAAAGTAGCAATCTCTTCCTCGAGGCATTATCTGCAACCATTTGAGGATAAAGGCGTATTAAGGACATAAGATAGCTTTTTAGCTATGAGAACTATTCTCAAATTCCTTAACCAATCCGTTTAATTTGGATTCGGTTAATTTAGCATCTAATATGCTTCACAAAGTTGATAGTAATTTTAGACATTGTAAAATTACGTAAATGAATTTGTATTTAACAACATTTTAACATACATTCTTTTATTAATTACCAAAATAATTTAGGTCTTGTTTTAAATTGGTATCTCCCACTATTTTCTTCAAACTATATTACCCTCACTTATATAGTTCGACAAAATCTAATTAAAGATTTGCTAGTGAGAATAAGGATCCCATTTCAAATGTATATAGCCTTGTGGTGACACAACAAACTATATATAAATAAATAGGTAGACAACTCTTGTCAATTACATCAACTATGCAACTCCTTTTATTTTGCCTCTTAGATTATTTTGATCAAGTGGTGGCACATCCGAATCAAAATTATCCAAGTTAAGTCCGACCTAGCACTCCATATATTCAAAAAAGAAAAATATCATCCTTGTGGTGACACAACAAAATAATATTGTTCAATTTTCTTTATAAGCATCAAATGTGATAAATTAACATCTTAAATACTCAATACTTGCCTTGTGGTGACACAACAAACTCATATTAAATATTTAATACTCTATTAATTTTATCATGCTAGAAGGCGACGTTCGATATTCCAAATATCTTTGAACGCTTAGGACTTATTATAAAAAATTGAGGGGTTTGTTATTAATTTTGTCTCATCTTGTTTAGCGCGCATGCACATATATATATAAAATACGCGTCATATTAATTAACATACGAAGCATGTTTGCATAATATATAATATATATAGTATAAGCATGCACATATAGAATACTATATTCTACCTGGATTGATTATGGACTTTTATTCTAGTTTGGTTCACTAGAGCCACCAAGTGAACCAAAAGGTCAAACCCTAGGGGTGCAAGAAATTATATTTAAATATAACTATTACATTTAAACCCGGGCTCCATTACAAATGGGTCTTCAAGCGCTCCTTGCTTCTTGATCTCCAATTTTTCAAAATTAATTCTAACTATTCCTATTACAAAACTATTTTAAAATAAATAGAAACCTTGATCAGCAGTCAAGGGGAAGTACATAGGAGGGAGATAGAATTTACATTAAGAAAAAATTAGAGAAGACGAGGTACGCAGTAATTCCCATTTAATAAAACCCATACATTCATGCATCCAACTAAAATAAATCCAATCGCATTGGTCAATAGTCCATAATCAATCCCATTTATTATCATACACATCACCATATGCATCAATAAATAACATTCATCTCATGAATAATAAACATTTAATATATATATTGATATTATTTAATGGGCAAATTTAGTTAGTATAAAATCTATTTTTGAATCAAAATAAACTCCTTTATTTTAATCCAAATTTAAATCAAAATAAAACTATTTTATTTTAATTTATCCAATTTTGAATAAAATAAACTATTTTATTTTAATCAAAATTTTAATCAAAATAAACTCCTTTATTTTAATTAATTATGGAATCCAATTCCATGTAATAAAAAAAAAAAATATTAAAGAAAACACGGATATTCTTTCCTATTCACAAATAAACTCATTTATTTTGAATAATATGAAATCTTATTTCATATTTAAATAAATTCCTTTATTTAAGGAAACATGGATTTTCTTTCCTATTCACAAATAAACTCCTTTATTTTGAATAATATGAAATCTTATTTCATATTTAAATAAACTCCTTTATTTAAGGAAACATGGATTTTCTTTCCTATTTACAAATAAACTCTTTTATTTTGAATAATATGAAATCCTATTTCATATCTAAATAAACTCCTTTATTTAAGGAAATTAGGATTCTCTTTCCTATTCACAAATAAACTCCTTAATTTTGAATAATATGAAATCTTATTTCATATCTAAATAAACTCCTTTATTTAAGGAAAAAATAGAATCCAATTTCAACTCCAATTAGTTAGCATGGAATCCAATTCCAACTCTAATTAGTTAGCATAAAATTTAATTTTAAAATTAAAATAAAACTATTATTTTAAAATTAAAATAAACTTTTATTTAAAATTAAAATAAACCTTTTATTTTAATTATAAAATTATTGAGAATAATATATATATAATATTAGTAATAGAATATATTATATATATATAGTACTATATTAATATATATATATATATATATATATATATATATATATATATATATATATTATATATATATATATAATATATATATAGAAACGTTCCTTGAAAAAAAAAATCATAGAATAAAAAAAAAAAGTTAGAAAAAACACATATCAAACAATCCGATCAACTATTATTTGACAATTAATAGATTTAATTAATAGTTACAGAATCATTAATAGTTGATCACAACTATTATGGGGACTATTATCCTCATTGTTTATTTAATCTTCCTTTAAATAATAGTATAGAAAATATAATGTAATAATAACGAAGCAAAGAATAAAAAAAAAAGCTTTTTTTTTTTTTTTTTTTTGAAATTTTATACAATAAAATTATGCCCAATTAAATTGTTCTAAACACATATCAATATACATATCAAATTAAAATAATTAATAATTCGCATAAAGGTTTTGGCTCGATGCCATCGTGAGGTTTGTAATATTCATATAACGCAATCAAATTGCATAAAAAGTGCAAAGCGTGTAAAATCGAGTTTAAAATTTACAAACCATATACCCGGATCACCCTTTATGCACAATTATTAATTAAACGAAAAGATAAAGAATAAAATCATACCTTGAAGATCGAGCTTCCTCGTACAAGTTCACCTCCAAATCCTTTCGCGTTCAACTTGAATCCACCGGGTTTGGTTCCTTCCTTTGATCAACGTTAGCCACCCATATGTTTGGCCTCTAGAGGTAATCCACCAAGGAAAAATAAAGATTCAAGAAAGGGGTATTGGCTCAAACCCTAGTTTTTCTATCTCTATAGAAAAGGGTGTACTCTCCCAACAATTGGAATTATGTCGTATGTTGAAAAAGTCAACATCCACCTTCACCCATAATAAGACTCCTCTTATTTATAGATGTGGGCAACCCATCTTAACAATTAAGGAATTGAGTTTTATTTAATTAATTAAATTTTTTTTAATTAATTAAGCTCCCTAATCTTATTAGGGATAATTAATTAAACTCTTTTAACTAATTTTCCTTCCTAATCCAATTAGGAATAAATGAGAGTACTTATATTAAATTAATTCCTAAACTCTTTTAGAAATTAAAATAATAATAATTGTAATAATATTAATAAGACTCCTCTTATTAATTTATATTTAATATTTCTAAAATATTAAATAATAAATATTAAGTTATTTAATTTATTCTATCACCATAGATTAAATTAATATATACTTAATATATTATTACGATTATGCCATTAACTTCTTAAATAATTATTCTTCCTTTTATGGTGTGACCCTTTAGGTTCTCCATATTAAACCAGGTTGTGAATAAATCAATTAGAATAATTTAATCTTATTTAAATAAATAAATTAAACAATTAATTTATTTAAATAAATAATATTTATTCTACAATAGGATAAGCCTCTCTAGCGATCAACGACTTTCCGGATAATATAGATTTCAACATTAATCATAAAAGAACCTTTTGAGTAAATAGTTACCATACAATTCAATCCTTCCACCATACAATGTCCCAATTAAATATAAGACATGGAATTCTTGTCACAAGTCTTATTTTATTTAATTATATGTATTTCGACTCTTAAATGCACAACCCAAATAATGCATATTATAAACTCCTTTCTAATTTCATTCTTCCTTGGCCAAGGACTCTTTGGGTTGTCATTTATCGAATCACATAGACATTCTCTTCTTTATTAGAAGTGGTAGATTCTTTATTGATCATACATTATCTCCATGTATAACTTATTATACCCAAGCATACCCTTTGATATACCCTAAGGGTCTTAAGGAATAAGTCAAAGTATAACTCATCATACACAAGATACTATGATGATCTCAAGTCCAAGGATTACTTGTACTACTATCACTACTGAGAATTCCTATTTGACAGTGCAAATAAAACTCCATTAGGTATTCCTTAGCGAGCCAATGTTCGTTGAACTTATTCTCTAATAAGCACCTACATACTTGCTTTAGTGTCTCCACACAAATGATCATGAGATCAATCATCCTCATCCAATGAGCAAGCAACAACGATGTACCAATCTATCCGGATTCACTAATCCCCAATTTAGTAATCCAATGATTGGGAACTATTTTAGTTTTAAGCTTTCTAAGAATTTAGATCTCATTAGAATGATCATCATCATTATTCTAAAAGCATTGCTTAAAACTATGGGTTTATCACATATTATAAAACAAAGATCATGTAGATAATTAAAAGCCTTTAATAAATTAATACTTTTTATTAATAAATGAATAAGATTGTTACAAAGTATATGCTTTATCATCAAACATGATTGGCTTGTGTGTATATTACTTTCAGTCTATATAAATGAATGTGAATTTTTAGAAAAATTTGTGATTTATTTGTTTGGGTAATTATATAATTACTATGTGGTGAAGTAGTTAGTACAATTTTTGACTTATTATTAAATTATTTGCTTAATAATTATAATGGAGTTTTGTTTTATTATGAATGTTTATTTTGATAAAATATAGTTAGTGTAGACACTCAAAATTTTTTGCGCACCTGTTACTAACATTGCAAGAGGGCAGATTCGTCTTTCAGGGATAACCCTGGAAGATAGCTCATATCCATTTCGGATACCACCGAAAGTTCAGTTTCAACCCCGGAACATACACCAAGAGTATTATTTCCAACCTCGGAGATAACCCCGAGTTTCAACCTTGGAGATAACTACAAGGAATGTCTTTATTAGATTATGATAACCCCAGAAATGCTTGTTTCAAATGCAGGCGATCAGCTTCAACCTCGAAACTCCCGCTGAGGCATTCATTCCAAAGACCCGGAGAAAACACCGGGAAGACAGGCACACTTAAAGATGACCCTGAGGAATTCAAACACTTACAACATTCCAATCTCAGAGATAACCTTGAGCAACGTCTGCTTTATCAACCCAAACCGGAGATAACCCCGATGAGGGGCAAAATCATCATCTTGCCACCTCAACCCCACATTGCTCCGTCTCAACATCTCATACATACATTTCTATGCAACAATGTCCCACAAGAGCCAAAGAGTTCCAATCCCGAGTGACTATTACGCAGGGCAGCACACCAGATAAAATTTGAAGCTTAAAGACCATGGGCATGGTCCCCTCTTCCTGACTTTGTACAACCTCTAATCCCATGTCATTGTGTAACTCTCGACAATGGCGGTCCAAAAAAGGTATTGTACACCTCAATCGGATGCTCGGATGGAAGTTCTGCAAGTTTGAGCGGATATCAAAGTGCACGAGTGCACGTACTTCGAGATGACGGGACAGCATGAGCTGGGGCACCCAGCGAAACACAGTGCATCTCATACCGTCATAGAGTACTCCTGCGGCCACCAGCTCTATAAATATAGAGCTTGGGGTGGCCATTTTAAAAAAGAAAAAGGCGAGAAAGCCCTGTCAAATTTGCTCTATACACACCCCATATTGAGTGCTTTCTCATGTTAAACACCTGTTAGCTTACATATAGCTATATTTTTACCGGCAGGAGCCGAGTGTTCATCCACTTAGAGTCATAGAAGTTTTCTTTCAAATTTCACCGTAAGCCTTCTTACACACTATAAAGCCTTTCTCTTCACCTTTTGCACATTATTCTTCACATCGAGAGTCGTGTTGTGTGTGTGCCTGCATTTTGATTCGTGGTTTTCATTTCATTCGTCAGATATATATTCTTATATATGTATATATTTATATATATGGACTAACATTATCGAGTTATGCCTCGATTGAGCCTAGATTTATGTCTGGAGCGTTTACTTGATTTATATATATATATATATATATATATATATATAGCGACAAATCGCTGATATAATAAACCAAGCCAGGATTGAGAAACATCTTGTGCATTTACCGCTTTTATATATTTACATTTCTGATCCCCCATGGAGGTACTTCGTGGTGGTTGATCATGTCTCTATTTATAGCCTTTATATATTTACATTTTCTATCCCCCATGGAGGTGCTTCGTGGTGGTTGATCATGTCTGTATATATATATTTACAACTTTTATATATATAACTACTTACTATTTTCCATATAAACTGCGGCATCATGTGAACCTAGAAATCATGTGATCACAGATTCAGTCCACTAAATCTAGATTCGGTTCCCGTGATGGACGTTTTCAGCTATAAGCAGCTTGTAAATTATTCACGGTGTTTGAATTTCCTTAGATGACTTTCATGCCCATGAGGAGTTTGGCACTGTTATATATTATTTTCTCGAAGATACTTCACATCTCGAAAATAAAAGCAGTCAAGCCGAACATTTAATAATAAAATGGAAGTATGAAAAGATCTCAATTACTATTGAGCACAAGGATTGAAAAATCTCCTTTACAAAACCTCACTGCTATATCATGTTTAAAACTGAATTTTTATATAAATTCGAACCCTTTGTATATAGGTGCGAACGAGGCCTCGCACTACTTCCAAATAACAACACAGACCCCCCCCCCCCCATACACATACACACATTCATATAACAATTTCTTAAAAAGTGGCGGTCACCGTGGTAACACAGATGTCGGGGGGGGGGGGGTGTCTAACACCTTCCCTCCGCATAATCAAGCCCCCGATGTAAGACCTCGAATTTTATGAAATGAAAGTATTCAATTTTCTTATAATTATTATTTTAATTAGTAAATGGTTAAATTGATAAAAGGTTAAAGTTAAGGGTGATATGTGAAAGTTTTTGCAAAGTAAGCAAGTTGTTATAAAATATTCGTTTGGTCGGGGAATATTCTTTTTGTCGGGGGAATATCCAGACGACCGAGACAATCATTGGTGGACCCCACAACTAAGTATTGTCGTAGTAAAAAATGATGTAATTATCATTTTATAAAAATAACTAAAAAATGTATACCGTTAAAAGCTGTTGAACTACTCATTAGTAAAAGTACAATAATACGCGCGTGGCATAAGTAGTAATACCAGATTGATTATTGATGCTTACGTAAGAAGTAACTCGCTTATACTCAATTATTGCTACAAGAATTGCCGCGATCATATCTCCTATATTATTGATTCAATTATTGTCACAAGATCATCGTATAATATGTTATATTATTAAATCAATAATTGAGACGACAAAGTTATTCATATATTATTATTCGCAATATCGACAATGTCTAGAAGTTTCACAAGGAGAGGTTAAATAATCTAATCAAGGCTTACTAATAGGAGAAATCCTTATCTGAAAGCCCCCTCTTTCCTGGGAACAACCTGATTGTTAAATATTATGAGTTATAATATTAATGATGAATAAGTTCGTTTTGATTAAAGATGAAATGGATAGTTCCATTGTGTGGAAATTATTAGTGTTAGTGGAAATTAACATTTATTTCGATAATAATTGATGTCTGGAGGTTATATTGACCAATCGGGTAATTAACTTGATAAATGAGCAATTAAATGCTATTAATTCACATGCTTATAACTATGTGTTCACATGTGTGTACTATTGATTCACATGATTTACTATTAGGGGAGTTGGTGCAAGATTGATAATACTTGCATGACTAAATTAAAAATATAGGTATAGATGAAGGTACTATACTGTAATTATTTTTTTCACATGTATAGAATTATTAAGTCACATGATTTACTATTGATTCACATGATTTAGTATTAGGAGAGGTGGTGCAAGTTTGATAATACTTGAAGGACTAAATTAAAAATGAAGAGAAAGAAAAAGGTATTATACTGTAATATTTTGAGCCCCAAAATGTGCAATTATTGAAACTATATTTTCCTATAAATAGAAGCTCATTCTTCCTTTATTTCTCACCAATTCACTAACTTTCACAAGAGCAATTATTTTTGAGAGAAATTATAGAGAGAAAGAAGAAGAGAAGTCTGCTACCTCACTATTCCAGTATCCAGTTTTCTTCTAAGGTAAAGGGTATTATTTATTTCATATTCTAAAGAGATATTATTTTTCATATTCGTATGAATATTATTTTCGTTTAATATTCATAAGGAATATTATTTTCATTCAATATTCGTAAGGGGTATTATTTCTTTCATATTCATGAAGAGAGTTATTTTCTTTCAATACTCGTAAGGGTTGTTATTCCATTCTTTATTATTTCGTTGAATAACTTGCTCACGTAGGACTACCGCATGCATGGTGAATTCTTTTGTTATTCCATTCTTTATTATTCTGTTAGAATAACCTGTCTATGCGGACTACCGCATGTATGGTGAATTCTTCTGTTCTTCCATTCTTTATTATTATGTTGGAATAACCTGTCTACGCGGACTACCGCATGCATGATGAATTCTTCTGTTATTCCATTCTTTATTATTCTATTGGAATAACCTGTCTACGCGGACTAACGAATGCATGGTGAATTCTTCTGTTATTCCATTCTTTATTATTTTGTTGGAATAACATGTCTACGCAGACTACCGCATGCATGGTGAATGACCCTTCGTATTCATTCCTCATTAAATTGTGGAAATGATCTGTCTACGTGGATTACCGCATGGCGGGTGAAAATCCATTTGCAGTTTCATATATTCTATTATACTCATTTGGTTAAAGTTTTGGCTTCTATACTCCATGAAATTAGTAGAATATCCTTGATATTTGCGCTTCATCCAGTATCTTTTCATGGAAATATTCTTCTGAGCATTCTTGAATTTTACTCCACAAAGCAGTATTATGTTGACAATTTGAACGTTATTGAATTCTAGATAAATAAAATTATAAATCTTTAAAATTTATCCTTGAACTTGTTTTATTGAATTATTATGTCATTGTCATCATCCTCATGCTTATATTGTGATGAAAGTCATCTTTGGCTTACGTGCATAGATGGACTTGGTGTGATTATGACCAGGGATTATTCGGTATAATCATTACCGTAATGTAACGAATGATGTGGTAAAAGTCCTTACTGGCCTGTAGTTCATTGATGGATATTTGTTGGTATGATTATGACCATAGATTATTCGGTATAATCATGACCATTGATGATTACATGAATATCCTTGGCCGTGGTGCAGGGATGATTCGATTTTATTTATTAAGCTGAGTCTTAGCGATAAAGTTGATGTAAAACTTTTTAAATCATAGGAGATAGTAGATTTTATGCTCTACTTGACTCTTCTAATGGATTTCTTATTCCGCTGCAGTTGTTGATCTAAAACTTGTTATCTATTGTATTCTATCAGTTGTTATACTGTTGAAGGCTAAGGATAATTTATTCTGCATTATCTTAGTCATAATATTTTTTACTGGGCTAGTTGAGCTCACCCTTTGCTTTCATTGTTCTCTTGTGAAATGAGAATATATTTGGGACTAGTTGGGAAGCGGAGTGATCGGTCAAATGATAGCATTAGTAGTCCTCACTATTCTATTAAATAGTGTGACAATAAATGTAATGAGGACTCCATTGAGTGTGGATATTGTCTAGATGACAATATTTTTATTAAAACTCTTAGATTATGTTTTATCGTACTTTACACGACTGTGGTATAATTAAGTTGTATTTGAATTTTGTACCATATATTTGGCGACTCAAGATGGGTGATGTATACCTATTTTGGGGGCGTCACACCCGAACTCAAATGAATCTCGGTTTCACAGACCCGTTTAGCAGTGTCAAATCACTGGGTCAATGTGTAAACCTTTTCTCGGTTGCGTTGGTGCAACTAGTTAAAAACACCAACTGGCAACTCGTACAGTCAAATCGTCGACATATACATGTCGAACCTTTTTCACTTGTTTTTTCAAACAAATCTCACATAACATGAGAACACCAAAGAACAATAACAGAAAAGGGACAAATAAAATTCCCGACGTCGACAGGTGGTGACTCTGCTGGGGACTCTAGTAAGAGGGCTTAAGCCGCTACTAGAAGCTTTTCAAAACTGTTATATGCTTATGTCTGGATGTTGTATTTACATTTTTTGATTAATGTGTACGGATGCATTTTATTTACTACACTGCAATATATCTATCTATGATATTAGGGCTTTGCACATGTCATCATTTTCATAAACGGTGAGACACGTTGTATGTGAATGTATGTTGTGTGGTTCCTCCACCAGGAGGCTATCCTGTCGGTGTTTGATTACTGGACTCGTAGGGAGACTAATTCCAATGAGGCTCAGGAAAAGCACCACCCAGATTCGCTCCAGTTGAAAGACCAGATTAACTTCCCGTCAAGTAGATTGCGATGATCTGGGAACCTTCATGCCAAAAAGCTGTGAGAGTAAACCTAAGATAGGTCAGCCTTTGATAAACCAAACGTGGAGGAAAGTCTCTTCATGCTTTCCATTTTCGATTACTTGTAAAAGCATTTACTTGTAAATATCATTTCATGTCAATCCATCATAATGGAAAATATAAAGAAATATGTGCATATGCATATTTAAAATTAGCATGCTATCCTGTATTACAGAACAACTAACATCCATTTTTCAGGATAATATTCCTAACACGGATACCTCACATAGCATGTAAACATTTACATTATCCCTAAGACTAAACTACATAAGTTTTTTGTAGGGAAACAATTGGGCCTGTTACCCACTCAAAATCCAAAAAAGGCCACGAGTGTACAGGCAATCATGTCTTCTTCTGACCAATCCAATCTCATCTCTCGAGAAGAATTTGACGGATTAAGTAAACAAATTATAGATTTGGCTGTTCTGCTTAAAGAATTGCATCAGTCTACTTAGGGCCCAAAGGTGCCTATATATAAAGAATCCTCTACACAAGGAAGAAATCAAGGTTTGGATAAAACAAATCCGGAACCTCAGTTGGATACGACAAACAAAGACCCTGAAAACACTCTTCTCAAATGAGATCCAGACACCAGTGATATCAGGAAGAAGGTCCTTCAAATAGAAGAAACTATTCGTTCTCTGAAGGGGATTGGAGCACATGGGAGTGTTTCATATGCTGACCTTGGAATATTCCCTGATGTTCATTATCCAAAGAAATTTAAAACCCCTGAATTTGAAAAGTATGACGGATTAGGGGATCCTTACACACATTTGAAGATGTTCATTGGAGAACTTGGATCTTATGCAGAAAATGAGAAGCTCTGTAATGCAAATTGCTTCGTAAAGAGTCTAACCGAGAAGCCCGTTCATGGTATACCAGATTAGACAACTCAAAGATCCATAACTGGGAAGAGCTAGCTCACACCTTCCTTACTTAGAACAACTTTCAGTCTCAGATGGCTCCTGACTGGTGTCAGATTACCAAGGTCAAGAAATAGTCAAATGAGTCTTTCAGAGAGTATGCTCAAAGGTGGAGGTGCCTTGTTGCTCAAGTTATTCCCTTTATGATGGAATCAAAAATGGTAATGACCTTCATAGATATACAAGAAGCTCCTTTCTATGAGAGAGTCTTAGCTGGTATTGGCAAACCATTTTTTAAAATGATCAAACATGGAGAGATGGCTGAGATGGGGTTGAAATCAAGAAAGATTCAAGACCTAGCCGCTCTTAAGGCAGTTGCTGAGCACATCCAGTCCAAAACTTATGGAAAAAATCCCTGGAGGGTCCATAAAAATAAAGAGGAGGATGTTTCCTTGATAATTCAAGGTCAAAAGGCAATCAGAATATGCCTATACAGAGGAGAAACTACTCCCCTTTTCAAGCACAGTCTTCAAACCCTCCATTGCCTAAAGGTGGAGAAGTAAAGCGCCCTCAAACGTTCACAACCTTAGAGGACTCGCTCGAGAATATTCTTACTCTTCTGACTACTCAAAAGAAAATCACACATCTTCTTCCACCAGCCAACCCTAATGGGATGGGTTTCAATGCTACTCGGAAGTGTGCTTATCATTCCGGGGCACCTGGACATGATACTCAAGATTGTTGGGCCTTGAAACACAAGATCCAAGATTTAATAGACAATGGTGAGATCGTGGTTACCAAACCAGATCAACCTCATGTGAAAGATAACCCTCTTCTTTAACACAAAGAAGAAGAGGTCATTATGATTAGTTGGAGCAGTGGACAGAGTTCCAATTTTAATGATGAATCATCCCAGACCATCAAAGACGGTGTTGATAGATTGGATTACGCAAAGTTCCAATTTTCTATGGAATGAAAGATGAAAGCTCTTTGTAAGCAAGTTGAATAATTGGCGTAATCGGTGTGATCCATCAAGATCAAGTCACACGCCAATTAGTCACCAGAGCACGTCTCCTTCCTTTTTGTTATGAATGATGCAAAAAGTGGAATCGGAGGACAAGGTTGCGAGAGAGAAATTGCTAAAGCCCATCGGGATTTTGCCAATAGAAGGGAATTTACATACTTGGGCCAACCTATGGAGGAAATATTTCAGATGCTAATTAATGAAGGAAGAATCACCTCCCTTCTACCTCCAATTAATCCCCGTTCAAGACGATTCAACTCTGATGAAATATGTCAATATCAGTCACATTCTCACGGTCACAACACAGAAGAATTTTGGGCACTCCGCCACCTTTTTCAGAATCTAATTGACAGCGGTGTCCTGCAACTAGCAGACGATGAAACTGTGCTACTCGAGAGTGGAAATACCTGTCCTACTAAGTGGAAGGGGCTAGTGGAAGTTATATCCTTTGAGACTGATGAGATTGTCGGGCCATTTCCCATACAAGAAATTCAACTCAAAAGTAGTGACAATCCTTTGAAAGTGGCTGCACCAAAGCAAATTTGCTCACGATTCAGACCACAGTATCATGTTATCAGCTTACAAAAAGTCCCATGGAATTATGGAGAAGCTGAAGGATCCACGTCTCATACCATCGCCATAAGTTGTCGAAGGTAAATCCACTGTATCTTCCTCAGAGGGTGATGAAGCCTACCATAAAAGCAAAGGGGAAGACTCCCATAGAGAAGATTGAGAAATTCCTCCGTACTATGAGCCATAATGAAGCCAAGGTGGTTTTAAGCTTAAGAGAAGTTCCACATCAAATCTCAATACTGGACTTGGTTTTCTCTTCCGAGGATCACATGAAGATCTTACTGAAGGTTTTGGAAGAAGCCTACTTGCCGAAATTAGTGGATGTGGAAAAATTTCAACATCTGGTTGATCACATTTTTAACAACAATGTGATATCTTTCACTGATGACAACATACCACCCGAAGGGACCGATCGTTGTAAGTCATTGCACATTGCAATTTTATCCTCCGAGTATATGTTAGCTGGAGTTTTGATAGACGGAGATTAGTCTCTGAATATCTGTCCTTATGCCACTTTGGTAAAGATGAACGTCAATCTCAAATGGATCCGAAGTAGCCATACGATTATCAAAGCTTTTGATGGATCCCGACGAAATTTTCGCTTGAGAGATTGAGCTGCCAATTGAGATTGCGCCCCATACATTTTACGTATCTTTTCACGTTCTCAAGATAGATTCAGGATACAACCTGCTATTGGGGAGACCATGGATCCACATGGCTGGAGCCGTCCCTTCTACACTTCATCAACAACTTAAATTCATTATCAATAGTAGCCTAGTCACGCAACGCCGAAATAAAATGTCCTGAACAAGGAGACATACCACTCATCAGCTTCAATTCAGAAGTTGAACTGACCAGTTTTCATACTTTGTAGGTGAGAGACACTCATTACCAACCCATTGGGGCACCACCTCTCACACCCAAGATTTCTGCCGAGGTTATATCGGCCACTCAAGAAATGATGTCATTGGGTCATCAGCCTGGACAAGGGCTGGGTAAAAATTATCAGGGCATTAAGTACCCAATTCAAATGTCTAGTCAAACCGGGTCAGCCAGACTATGCTATTCTACCAGTTCCAATCATAGGAATCCTCATAAGCACAAGCAGATTCCTCAAGTTTCTGCCACACGGTGATTATCTCCACCTGCAACTCCTAAGCCTATACAGTCTCCGGTAAAGGTGCCAGCCCATGTTATGGCTATGATATTTCCCAAACCAGTATCGGTTAAAGCAAAAGAAGGGCGGATTCCTGATCCCAAAATGGAAGAGAGGGAATAAAAATGTAAATAAGACATCGTTCTAATTATGTCAGGCATACGCATCATTGTTCATAATGAACATACCAACAGATACACCCCAAACGATGATTGCCCAGTTGTTATGGTCATCAATCAGGAGAAGGAGAACAATGACAGCCCCTCCATCACTGCAGTCCATCATAACTTTGCCCTTAACAATTGGAGCAACACTCCATGCATTGGTCGATTAAGGGTAAAACGGTAAAACCCCTCCGCCTCTATAGATAATATTAACTTACTTTTTTTGCACACAATATTAGTAGTTATTTTGCAAGTATATGCTCACATTTTGTATAATTAAACAATTTCATATATTAAGTGAAAGCATATTTTGTTTTAGGACTCTTAATTTAGATGTGCCTGTATGCTGATAAGGTGCCTTTTCTCCACAAGGATTGTAACTTTGATGAAAAGTTGGACTCAGACTTGATGGAAATACAAGAGGACATTGAGATACCTCAGGAGATCAAAGAATGGGTCGAAGAAAAACCTAAACCCAACCTTGATCAAACCACTTCTTTCAATCTTGGAACCTTAGAAAGCCCTAGGTTGATCCAGATTGGTTCAGACCTTACTCTAAACCAAAGGAATGACATGGTTGCGCTATTAACCCAATTCCAGGACGTGTTTGCATGGTCTCACGAAGACATGGTGAGTTTGTCTACTGACATTGTCCTTCATCGCCTTCCCATTAAAGAGGGATTTAAGCCAGTCAGGTAGAAGCTTAGGCGATTGAAACCTGAGTGGAGTTTAAAGGTGAAAGAAGAAATTGTGAAACAATTTCAAGCTGGTATCATCATGGTGTCTATATATCCTGAATGGATATCCAACATAGTTCCCGTGCCTAAATCGGGAGGAAAGGTGCGAGTTTGCATGGATTACCGGGATTTGAACAAAGCTTACCTTAAAGATAGCTTTCCCGTGCCCTTTATCCACATTCTTATTGACAATACTGCTCAATAAAACATGTACTCCTTCGCTGATTGCTTTATGGGATACCATCAAATTATTGTCGCTGAGGAGGATCGTGAGAAAACTGCTTTCATCACGCCTTGGGGAACCTTCTGCTATAGACGGTTGTCAATCGGCCTCATTAATGCCGGAACAACCTATTAGCGAGCTATGCTGGCTCTTTTCCACGATGTAATGCATAAGGAGATAGAGATCTACGTGGATGACATCATTGTCAAGTCCTTAAGGGAGGAAGGCCACCTAGACCATCTTAAAAAGCTCTTCAACAGGTTGCGTAAGTACAACTTGAATTTGAATCTAGCCAAATGCACCTTTGGCATTAAATCAGGCAAGTTGCTAGGATTTCTAGTCAGCCACAAAGGGATTGAGTTGGATCCCACCAAAATCCAGGCCATCACTGAAATGCCCATTCCTCGACATTGAGAAGGAAATATGGGGTTTTTGGGAAGAATCAACTTCATTAAGGTGTTCATCTCTTAACTCACAAAGAACTCGTGAACCCATCTTCAAGTTGTTAAGGAAGAACTCCTCCATGAAATGGACCGATGACTGTCAAAAAGCCTTCCTTATAATCAAAGAGCAGCTAGTTAAAGCTCCCAATTTGGTACCTCCTGTGGATGGTGTTCCCTATTCATGTACCTTTCACCAACGACAATGCCATGGGACATGATGCTTTGGGACAAAAAGATGATAGAGGCCAAGAACGAAAGCTATCTATTACCTCAACAAAAGATTCAAAGATCGTGAACACAAGTACACACTGATTGAGAAAACTTGTTGTGCTTTTAGCATGGGCTTCCATGAGGTTATAACATTACCTCCATGGTCACACAACCCATCTCATATCCCACGTGGATCCTCTCAAGTACGTGTTCAGTAAACCCATGTTAAATTGTCAGCTGTCCAGATGGCAGTTGATCCTACAACAATTTGACATCATCTACGTGATGTAAAAAGTCTATCAAAGGTCAAGGAATTATGGATCAACCGCCGCCGCACCTCCGCAGGGACTTCAAACCCTTGAAACATACTTCCCGATGAAGGGTAATGGCGATTCAAGAACACCATCAAGACGATACATGCCATACGTGGAAAATGTATTTTGATGGAGTCTGTTAATACGTAAGGCTCGAGCTGGAGCAATTCTAGTGTCCCAGACGGGGAGCAAAGATCCCGTCATTGTAAATTGTAGTTTGTCAAAGCACCAACAACACAAATTGAAAGTGTGAAGGTCAGATCATGGGGCTAAAACTTGCCCATTCATGGGAATTAAAGTGTTAACTGTCTTTGGGGATTCTTAGTTGGTAATCAAATAATCCACGAGAATCTATCAAACCAAAGAACTACATTTTGTTCCTTACCATCGGCAAGTTTTATAGATGGCTTTGAAGTTTGAAGAAATCTCCTTTCTATATATTCTTCGTAATAGGAATGATTTTGCGGATGCGCTAGCAACATTGGCCTCCTTGATTCACATACCTGACAAGGAAAACATGCCAAGCATCACATTTGCCCTGCAAAAGGCTCCAGCCTATGGGAACTATGTTGGAGAAGTATCGGATGAGCAACCTCCCATCCACAACCCTTGTTATCAACACATCAAGGAGTACTTACAAGATGGATCTACACCCGCTGAGGCGAGCCCAACTTAAAGAAAGCGGATCCATCAACTTGCTATGAAATTCTACCTAAGCAGAGATGCACTCTATAAGAGAGATGCAGGATTAGGTCTCCTCAGATGTCTGGACAAGGACCAAGCTCAGAGGCTCATGGATGAGATCCATGGTGTAGTATGTGGCCCACACATGAGTGGCTCACTACTTGTTAAGAAGATCCTCAAAACTGGACATTATTGGCTTACCCTCAAAGCTGACTGTGATGATCACGTTAAGAGGTGATAACAATGCCATATTCATAGAAATGCCATCCACGCCCCTCCAAGGGAACTCCACAATATGAGTTCACCTTGGCCCTTCTCAATGTGGGGAATGGACGTGATTGGGCCTATTGAGCCAAAAGCCAATAATGCACATCGGTTCATATTCACCATGATCGATTACTTCACCGAGTGGGTAGAAGCAGCCTCCATCCCCAGGGTTACTAAAGAAGTCATCATTGCTTTCATTCGAAATAATATTATTTGTCGTTATGGACAACCAGAGGTCATTGTGTCAGACAATGCTAAGAACCTCAACAACAAAATGATGGAGAAGCTACGCAGTAAATTCCACATCAAACATTTTAACTCCGTCATCTACCGTCCAAAGATGAATGGTGCTGTTGAAGAGGCTAATAAAAACATCAAGAAAATCATGCAAAAAATGTCCGCCAACCATAAGGGATGGCCTAACTTGATGCCTCTGACTTTATTAGCCTACAAAAATTCAATGTGTACTTCCACTAGGGCAACCTCCTACTCATTAATCTATAGGATGGAAGCAGTGCTCCCCATAGAGGTGGAAATAGAATCCCTCAGAGTTATAATAGATGCTCAGCTGGATGAAGACCAATGGGTACAAGACAGGTATCACCAATTGTCTCTAATAGAGGAAAAGCGAACCGCGGCTATCTTCCATGGTCAGTTATATCAGCAAAGGATCGCCAGATCCTATAACAGAAAAGTCCAGCTACGACATTTTAAACAACACAACTTAATTTTGAAGAAGATCATTGACAACCAAGATCAATCTAAGGGAAAATTCGCTCCTAACTGGGAATGCCCGTTTGTTATCAAGGAGGTATTGACATGAGGCGCTCTTAGATTGCAGGAAATGGAATGAGATGAATTTCCATAGCTTATCAACTCAGACACCGTGAAACGGTACTATGTCCGAGGTTACCATCAAACAAACATCCTGGTTTTGGATCATCAGATCACCAGTCATTTCAAGTTCTTTAACCCTCATTACATACAGCCTTTCCTTTTTATCCATGTGCCCCTCAAGGAAAAAACACACTTTTCAAACCAGCAGCCTGGTTTCACATCATACAACTCCGGTTATCCCATCAGGGATTGAACCTTTCATACCTGTAGTTTATCCTGAAGACAAGATAAAACTTTTTACACCTGCAGTTTGTCCCAAGCATGGGATCAAACTTTCATTTCCCCGCAGTTAATTCTACACATGGGATTCAACTTCTTCGGTCATAAATCGTCTTGAGGGGCGAACTACGTCGACCTGATCTCCCTAATACGTAGGAGTACGTAGGCAACCATACTCTATATGGCCCGGTCGCAATAAAAAAAAACAAAAAAAAACAAAAAACATTTCTACCCTTTCTTTACAAAAACAAAAACAACAAAAATATTTCTACACCCTTCTTCATCAATAAAGGTTCTACACCCATTTACACCTTTCACATTCAGCGTTGAACCTCTTACACCAAGTTCAAACTACGCAGACCTGATCTCCTCTTCAATAGGAGTACATAGGCAGAAATTTATGGTTAGGTCTAAACCCCTAGCAAAATACAAAGACTTGTAAACGGTACTAGGATCAAACTTCAATCCACCACATTTCATCTACTTCAGACCAAAGGGATGGAACTACCTAACCTCTCCTCACAAATAAGAGATTCGACGACCATCTAAGCTGCGATTATGCCTCAAAGAGTAACACCAATCCATAAGAGGTGGAACTAACTGGGCTCCTCCTAAATAGGAGTACTGGCGACCATCTGTGGTGCAGTCAATCTCAGAGAGGAAAAGTCACACTCCTCTATACTTCCATATAGAAACCAGTCTTAAGACGCCAAAGATGGTAGGGGTATACACAGATCAATGATCCATTCTAAAAGATCATGCGACGTCTCAATGTCCACACATTAAGGATGAATTCAGAATGCATCAAGATCACAAGCCCTGAAGAAACAGGCAAATATGAAACAAGTATCAAGGCACAACTGAAAGGGAATTAAATCAAAATATATTTCCCTGCCATATATAATACTGTTTGATATACACATATGTGTTGTACATGATAAAATGGCTAAGCTAGTCTGTGCAGGAAAATACAAGGCTATCTACAAATCAGTATGTATGCGGGCCAACAGATCTAACATTGCATCTCTCTCAGAGGAAGGGGGTAACGCTATGGTCTCTTGCATCAACATATCTACACGAGCCAATAAGTCTGAGGCTAACTGCATGGTGACATGATGCTCATCTATATATGCGCTCATCTAAGCAATCATATCAAGTGGTCGTGGATCTCATCAAGTGTTGTCTTCACAACGACCACGTCTCGAAAAATATGGCAAAGATCCCTCTCAATGATCATCGTGCATCCATGGAAGATCTAGCATCATCCCGCTCCTCAATAGTGGTATCTCTATGTGCCAAAGCCTCATCTCTCTCCAACAGAGCGGTGTCTCTCCCATCAAGAGTTGTCAACATCAAGGTCCTAGCCTGATCTCTCTCAAAGGTCATCAGATGTAGACTCGCTTCTAGATACTGGTCAATGTCAATCACATAGTAGCACTCATAGTGGGAGAATCCATCACAGCTGCTGGTAACCTAGTAGACAAATCCTCCTTGATGGGAATATAAGTCTCCTCCAAAGGTTCCCCATCATCAGAATCAATCCCCTGCATTGTGGATACTACCATAGTCAATGTCGTCTCTGTCTCCATCCACGTGGAATACTCTATAGAATAACTAGGATGGCTGACAGAAAACTCATCTAGCTCACGCTGATCCCAACATGCATATAACCTAGATCTATCCTCTCACCGATAAGTGGCGAGAAGCTGTTACCGACTCAATGCCCCTCAAAAGGATGAAAAAGTCCTGAATCGGTCAAACCGACACATCACCAAGTCAAGGTGGTAAGTAATCATGCCTCTCAAACCACCTAGAGGGAGATAATCCATGCCCGGAACATGAGTAATGAAGCTATAGGGTGAACTGAGCCCTGTACACGGTAATATTTCAAACGGATCTCTGATCAATGCCAGAGAAACGGACCAAGATACAAGATCTGTATAATCCGCAGGCTGAAAGGAGTATGACATGGCTATATCATAGGTGAAACAATACTCATGCCGTCTGAAAGTGCCAATCGGTCTCAAGTGTGATATAAACCACACATACATCATGATCGAGCTGCCTGTAAACACTCCCGTCGGATAAATGCAGCAGTATGTGGCCAACCTCAGAGTCTCTGCTATAACCATCGGTACGATGGTGTGACCCTCCCTGAGATCTCTCACTGCCATGATAACTCTTATATGCAACTCATCCATGTATCATGGCATGTAGACATACGACAATATGCACAATAGTAGTACATCCACTCTGGCTAAACGCCAATGATCCTCCGGTGTGGTGAAATCCCCGGAATGTCGTGTATAACTATCCTCTGAGCCAAATCTATCAAACAAAAAATGCTGGGATATCACATGGCCGGATGTGAGCTCATCCTGCACCACCCTACGCCTCAATCCAGTGAGGGTCATGAACTGCCGACTCATGTCTCCAATAGCCATATGCACGCAAGGTCTGTCCAATGGCAGCATCGTCAAACGTGCATACTCCTCCAGAGTAGGAGTCAACTCCCGGGTCCCAAATCGAAAAACCTGCCTCGCCGATACCCAGTGCTCCAGCATACCCTCCACAAATCCTGCGGGAACCTGAAACATCAAGAAGGTCATAGATGTCATAACAAATGATCTACAGTCACCCTGATCTCGATGGTGACATACTATGGGTGATCATACCGATGCCACCAATATCGGTGGGGTATGATCACGCGCTAACTATCAAGAAGACATCCGTGGGTCAGATCATAAGATTATCTAGGGGTCAATGCTGAATATCTTTGGATATACATACATATGCATAACATAATAACATGCATGATACAATAGATTGTAATATGATATAGGGAATGGAAAACTGTATATACATTCCTAAGTATATCATCATCTAATACATCATCTCTGTACAACTAAAAATATATGGAAATAGGGCACTAACGCCCAACAACTAACAGCGGCCTACCAAAAGAGATATCGAGAATGGGGCAGAGATACCCAATGTCTAACAGAGGCCTATCAAAAGAAATAAATGCACATCAGAAGAAGACAATGTTGTCAATATCTACGTCATCAATCCTGTCCACCTGATGTAACTCCTCCTGAGTCACTAGATCTCTATCCACAGGGATGTCAGGCCTATACAAGGGAGGATCTGCATCGACAAAACCATATGGGTCACCTGAGGGGCCAGCGCCAGAGCTGGAAGGATCAAAAGTATCTGCCTCTGAAGGATCTCTGCCCAAGTGCCAAAAAAAGAAATATGCCCGGTCCAACTATCGGGTCAAACTATCAATCTATGCCAAATGAGTCAGATCTCAGACACAGGCTAGCCAATCTATCATCATCACGGATCTTGGAACCATATCCCCCATGAACTGAGTGGCGCGGGTCTGGGCTCCAATGGTACGAGGGGACCACCAATGTTGGAATATCTCCTGAGTGCAGGGACCCTCTGACAGTGCAAAACTGTCAACACCCAACAATGGGATATAAATGACGGGCGACTGTGAAACAGGCCAGTAACGCCTGGCACGAGGTAAGATAGGCATACAAATCTCTCTTGTGGTGCTCCTGATAACACACTCTCCTAAGTAGAGCTCCCATCCTCCATCTCTAAAGAGAGGAATCCTACGGGTGGAAATCACATACTCGACTCCAGTTGGATACCCATCCTCAAAACCAATGGTCAAATGCTCCCCAGAGTAGGGAACCCACGTGATGGCATCCGCTATCAAGAACTCCAGCTGTAGGCTGCAATGAGTGAAACCTTCCACAACAGAGACCTCCACCAGTATGGAATGATGCCATCTCCATCCTTGTGGATAGGTATCTAAGCCTAACACACTCACATGACGCAAACATGAGAGCCTCTCATAGGCCCAGATCTGTCAATGTTAAGACAAACATCTACTGTCAGTTAACACTCTTAACCTGTACATGAGAAAAGACAAGAGAAATACTCATCAGCAGAAATGGGTAGAATCCTAGCCAAGCCTCGGTCAAGCCCTGCGAGCGCATGCGTATTCCCCTGTGAAAATATGCGAAGGTATAGGAGCCCCAATCATACTCTCCAATACGGTCCATGTGTCGAGTGGCGCTGATCAAAGCGAAGGACACCATAGAAGAGTTATCTGCTATAAAGCAGCCCCTAATGATCATCAAGAATAATCGCCAAAGAATGCGATCCCTGACTCTTACATCATCGAGTATGAGCTCACTCAAAAGCCCGCTCATAGCATCTACGCTCAAAGGACCCGCACGTATAGTCCTGCCCTTGAGCGCTCCGTCTGGAACTCCTAGCATGGACCTGATGGCAGTCAGGGTAATATCAGTCGTACAAGGCAATGATACCCCTCCAAACTCCATACCTGTGATAAACCGCCAATCCATCGGTGTCATCATCACATCATAATCCAGCAAATGGAGTGACTGAGTCTGGTGAAACTAGCACTCAGATAATGCCCTGAGGTAACCCCAGGAACAACGATGGGGAAGAATGGAAAAGAACGTCCTGAATTCCCAGCCATTTACAATCGCTCTATAATCATCATGTAGAGCCTGATACATAGAGTGGATGCTGAACTAGTTCCCTCGAGGCTGTGTAAAGCCGGGAACCTACATCAAATGTAGATCAACATCAAAATCCTTTACTCCTCATCAATAGGAAAGAAGGAAGATTAAGATCTAACTTTATACCTCATTTGCGTGCAGGTAAACTAAATGGTGTCGACTTAAATCGCCTAGAAGCTTTGGGTTCGCCACCTGAATGCCCGGTAAATTCCTACAGGGAACAGATGCAGCAGAAGCGGGGTCTACAACTGGAACATCATCCTCCTCGTCCTCGACGCCCAACACATCAACCTGGACTGGACGTATCACTGCCTCCACCAAACAACGAGGCTGTCTAACAGAACGGGGTTGAGGCTATTCAGAAGCCATTCTCCGTACACCAGAAGTGGTCCTACGAGAACTACTCAGCTGATCCGGATCCATAATATAAGGACAATAAGTCTCCAAATCACCTCAAAAAGGGTGTGGTAAATTCTAACCTGGAGCTTTTCAAAATGCAGTTTTATGACTACATGCATGCATTCATTATTTTAACATACGTCTACAGTAGAGTTAAAAATGAATGACTACCCAATGCCTACATTTTGGAAATTTTTTGTCATAGTCTCCTTTGTAAATAGGACTACCCACATGCACATAGGCATGACTAGGTGGCCATTCAGTAGCACGCCTACCCACAGTCATATACATCCTATGTGACACCCCCAAATCTAGGTACTTCATTCCCACAGGATTTGGTGCTCACTTATCAAAACTATTACATCTAACTACCCATCAATAATGGATAAAGACATAATTTAAATAACTTAAAGAATAATCTCTTCCATTAAATGGTTACATCATCATCTCAAATTAAATCCCAGGTAATCTAACCTTAAAATTATTACATAAGTTTGCAGAATACATCACATATTAAAACAAGTCTTTAACATAATTCATTAAAATAAAATTCTCAAAAGTCTTCATCATTTGGACATCTTGCCCTTGCCATTGCCAGGTAATCTAACCTTAAAATTATTACATAAGTTTACGAAATACATCACATATTAAAACAAGTCTTTAACATAATTAATTAAAATAAAATTCTCTAAAGTCTTCATCATTTGGACATCTTGCCCTTGCCTTTGCTAGTCGACGGCTCATCAACTTTCTCCACTTTAGCTGTAGTGTTAATTGCAAGAGTGAGCAAGCAATTGCTCACTAATATAGAAAGTAGCAATGATGATAACATGAGAGTGAACAATGAAAGCTGAACAATAAGGAACTTTTTCTACAAATCAAACTAGAAAACAAGTTCGAACATTAATTATCTGAGGGTCTTAAGACCACTTAACTATGTCCTGTGTTCTTAGGTATTATTACCCAACCTTAATATGATCATTTAAACTATACTTTGGACCCTTCTTAACGCATTTTAGGGGATCAGCCCTTTGTACCATGTATTGTGCACAAACATCTAAATGTTACACGCATAAAAATCCCCTATGTTAGGGTTGTTTGTCTCAGTTTGGATTTAGAATTTCTGCACTAAAGAAAGTTTAGTTTGGAACTAGCTTATCAGTGTTTCTAGAATTTTAGAACACTATTCAATTTCTATCAATAAAGGTTTAATACAAGAATGTACAACTGAACAAGGCTATCAAGGTTAAAGATCGGATAACAACAATATGTGATTGAATAAACATGATATACAAGCAAAACGCTATAACCATATGTGTTAGAACAATATCATTTGAATCGATGCATTAGAACAATATATGCTTTTAATAATAATTAGGAAAGTAAAACTCGCTCATTATAACAAATTAGGTTATAAGAACTTGTACAGACATATTCAAGATAGATTAGGCTTGCTCAATTACTTGAACAACAATAATATAGGAATGGAAACTTGCATTCAATATGAAAAGAATGAAGTTCAAAAGCTTGCTCAATTTAAAGAGTTAAGGTTTAGAAACTTGCTTAATAATAACAAGGTAGAGTTAGAAAACTTGCCTTGATTGTAAGCTATACAAATGAAAATAATCTCCAATTATCCTACATATATCATTGAAACCACAACAATAATTAATCGCATGAATATTAACTTTAGGGTTTAAACCATCATTTAGGTCACAACCCTAACTTAGCACCTAACCACGTAGGTTAAATATACTTAACGAATCTGAAATTACACATTGATCAACATAACTTAATCGTTCAACTCTATCTTTCGAAAACATCTCATTTGGTTTCATTTTATAACTCAATTAACAATCACTTCAAAATCTTTTATACTTTGTATTATAACGCATGACAATCTACTATTGTAGTTTATATCATGCCTCAACATCACTAACATGCTTACAATACTAATATAAGTCCATTGTGCCTGACCTGCAAACAAGCAGACATCACTATACCAGTTCAGGGTGTGGCGTAGCTAAGCCACACTTAGAGTTTGGGGGCAAGGCAATGCATTGCTTAGCAAATACATGATCGTATTGACGAAAAGACCGCAGTGAAGCAAAAGAGCCATTTTTTGCCCAACTAACACGAAATTCTCCCATCAAACGGTGATAACAACATGTAACATAATTATACAACTATCATAACATGATTGCTAATATATTCAACCACCTAGCACAATTTAACAACAACTAGAACTATTTTAATTTCTCAATTTTCATGTTTTCACATAAAACTCCATTTTTGATAGTCTGTCCAGAAATCATCACTGTGAACTCATTACTTGACCAAATCATTCCATTCAAATTATGTTATGTTTGTATTTTAGTGAACTACCATATACAAGCGTTAATTTACAGATTACTACACACATTAGACAAGAAATTTGGTACTTTCTAAGGCTATATCACATGAACATAAACACTGCTATATCATTTCTTCTTATAATTCAATTTCTCACGAATTTAATAACGAATACAACACGCATACAAGATGATAACATATTCTACAACCTAAACCACACCATATATACAATGCTTGAACAACAAATCCTCAAAAACCAATTTCCAGAGAATAGAAAATCATAGGACTGAAAATTAGAATTAGTTATACCTTAATCTTTGATTATTGGCTAGCTAAAGATGATAACAAGATTTAGCAATCCTCTCCTTCTTCTTGAAATCTCAGAACAATCTCTCAATTCCTACGCTCTCTCTTTTCTCTCAACTCTGCTCCTACTCCTTAGCCAAATATGAGAATAGAACAAAACTGAACATTAGCCTTAGGTAAAATATGCGTAAACATAAACTGAAACCCACTAATGACAGGTAAAAATATAAAAAGACTCACGTCAATTAAAATAACCAAAAGCCATAAGGCTATGTTTGGTTCCAAACTAATTTCCCAAACTAGATTATTTAAATAATATTTATATCATATGGTTTTTCCCTTGTCACACCTTAATTTAGTCAATTTATATAACTTTAGTTTAGTTAATTTAAATAACTTGTAATGGTAATTAAAATAATTTCTATTATAATTATGGTTATGAAAAATAAATAATTATATATCTAATTTAATTAATAAATTGAAACATCACATTATTTAATTTATTTATTTCCATTAAATTAAACAATTTATTTAATTTAACTAATTTCTTAAATATTAAGCAATTGATTTAATTTAATTATCTCCTTAAATTAAATCCAACAAATAAAATTATCATTACTCGATTCAATTAATATTAATTAATTTAGCTACTAAATTAATTCATGACAATTCATCAAATATTTATTTTCCTCAATAAATAAATTATTTTAAATATTTATTTAATTCCATAAATATTTAAATTAAATTATAAATTTTTTGATCGTTATATCCTTCCCTCCTTAAAAGGATTCTGTCCCCAGAATCACAACTCGAAAAATTTTATCCGTTACATTCTTCCCTCCTCAACAAGATTCTGTCCCCAGAATCGCTATACAAAATCAAGCAAACAACTGAGGATAATTCCTCATCATAACGCTTTCAAGTTCTCACGTAGCTTCTCCAGCATTGTGGTTCTTCCAGATTACCTTAATAGAAGGTATCACCTTATTCCTCAGTACTTGCTCTTTTCTATCAACAATTTGAACAGAGACTTCTTCATATGACAAATCCTTCTCAAACTGTAAGGGCTCATATTCTATAATATGTTTATAGTCAGGCTTATATGGTCTCAATAACGAGACATGGAAAACATTGTGAATATGCTCCAATTCTGGAGGTAAAGCTACCTCATACGCCACTTCACCAACTCGTCGAAGCACTTCGAAAGGTCCTATAAATCTAGGGCTCAATTTTCCTTTCTTGCCAAATCGGATTTTTCCCTTCCAGGGAGACACTTTCAAGAAAACATAACTACCGACATCGAATTCCCGATTCTGTCGATGTTGATCGACATATTTCTTCTGTCTATCATGTACAGCTATTAATCTTGCTCGAATAACCTTGATTATTTCGACAGTCTGTTGCACCAATTCTGGACCCAATAGCTGATGTTCACCAACCTCGTCCCAACATAATGGAGTTCTGTATTTCCTGCCGTATAACGCTTCGTTAGGCATTATGCCAATACTTGCGTGATAACTATTATTATAAGAAAATTCCACCAATGGCAGATGGTCATCCCAATTTCCCTTGAAATCCATGATACATGCTCTGAGCATATCTTCCAGTGTTTGTATGGTTCTCTCACTTTGTTCGTCGGTTTGAGGATGGTACGCTGTGCTCATTCTCAGCTGTGTCCCCAAACATTCTTGTAATCATTTCCAGAAATTAGATGTGAAACATGGACCTTTGTCTGATACAATAGACACAGGTACATCGTGTCTTGAAATAATTTCCTTCACGTACAATTTTACTAACCGATCTAGGGTAAATCAAATCTTGATTGGCAAAAAGTGTGCCGACTTCGTTAGTCGGTCAGCAATCACCCAAATGGCGTCATAACCTTGCTGAGTCGTTGGAAGACCTACCACAAAATCCATTGTGATATGCTCCCATTTCCATTATGGTATCTCTAACAGTTGTAATAATACGCTTCGCCTTTGATGTTCAGTTTTGACTTTCTGGCACGTTAAGCATTTCGCCACACACTCAGCCAAATCCCTCTTCATATTCGGCCACCAAAAATGATGTTTAAGATCTTGGTACATCTTTGTACTCCCAGGGTGAATAGAACATTGTGAGCTTCATTCAGAATTCCTTCTTTAACTTTTGGTAATTACGGAACCCAAAGTCTCCCTTCGAATCGAAGTAACCCTTCCGAATCAATTTTGAATTTGTCTCCCTCACCTTCAGATATCTTCTGTTTTATCTTTTTGCAGTCTTCATCTTGAAGTTGTGCATTTCTCACCTTATCCACCAACGTTGAGCTGTTTCCCATCTGGAACAACTTTTCATCGGACTCTGTCGGATATTTAATTTCCAACTCCATCTTAGCCATTTCCGACACTAGCTTCTCTTGATCAGTTAACATTATTAACTTCTCCCGTCCCTTCCTACTTAAGGCATCAGCAACAACATTCGCCTTTTCGAGATAATAGAAAATCTCACAGTTATAATCTTTGATCAGCTCCAACCATCTTCTTTGTCTCATATTCAAATCTTTTTGTGTAAAGATATACTTCAAACTTTTATGGTCAGTATAAATCTCACACCTCTCTCCATAAAGATAATGTCTCCAAATCTTCAAGGCAAATACCACCGCTGCCAACTCTAAGTCATGAGTCGGATACCCCTTCTCGTAATCTTTCAATCGACATGATGCATATGCTTAATAACTTTGTCGTTTTTACATAAGCACACAACCTAGTCCTTTATGCGCGATGCGTCACTATACACCACAAAATTCCTCAGATCATCGTGTAATGACAACACAGTCTTTGAACTCAACCTCTTCTTTAATTCTCGAAAACTCTCCTCGCACTTCTCTGTCCAAACAAACTTAACCGCTTTCCTAGTTAAATTTGTCAACGGAGTCACGATTTTGGAAAAGTCTTGAATAAAACGCCTGTAGTAACCTGCCAATCCTAAGAAAATCCTCATTTCTGACAGTGTCTTCGGCTGATCCCAGTTTATTACAGCTTCAACCTTTGATGGATCTATCGAAATTCTGTCCTTATCAATAACGCGTCGAGAAACTCAGACATCGTCCAACCAAAATTCACATTTTGAGAACCTAGCGTATAACTTCTCTTTTCTCAACGTCTCCAACGTCAATCTCAAATGTTCCACATGTTCCTCTTTGGTTTTGGAATATACCAATATATCATCAATAAATACCACCACAAATTTGTCTAAGAATGGTTTAAACACCCTGTTCATCAAGTCCATGAACGCGCGCAGTGCGTTAGTTAAACCCAAAAGACATAACCGTAAACTCAGAATGACCATACCGAAGTTCGAATGCATTTTGGCACATCCTCCAGCCTCACCTTCAACTGATGATAACCACTTCTCAGGTCTATCTTCGAGAAATACCTCGCTCCCTTCAACTGATCGAACATGTCATCAATTCTAGGTAATGGATACTTATTTTTAATTGTGACCTTATTCAATTCTCTGTAATCAATGCAAAGCCGTATTGTTCCGTCTTTCTTCTGAACAAACAACACCGGTGCTCCCTAGGGCAAAATACTCGACTGAATATACTTTTTGTCAAGAAATTCTTGCAATTACACCATCAACTCTTTCATTTCTATCGGGGCCATTCTGTACGGTGCTTTAGATATCGGAGCCATTCCTGGTAGTTGGTCAATCACGAACTCGATTTGTCGATTCGGCGGAAGACCCAGCAAATCGTCTGGAAATACGTCTGTAAAATCTCTTATGATCGGTATCTCTTCCAACTTCACACTCTTCGTCTGCGTATCAACTATGTAGGCTAAGTATCCTACACATCCTTGTTTCAACAATTTCTTAGCTTGCATCACCGTCAGACAACTTGCTTGTCGAGGTGACTTGCTGCCATGAAACACAACCTTTGGTGGAGTCATAAGGTTAACACACTTCCTTTGGCAATCAATTACTGCACCGTATTTGAATAACCAATCCATTCCCAGTATAACATCAAACTCACCAAGTCTAATTGGTATCAAATCTACCATCATCTCGTGACCCTTTATAACCACGCTACAATTCTTATATACAAATCTAACAGGAATCACTTCTCTATTCGCAATCTCTATACTTAAGGGAAATTCTAATTCTTCCTGAGGAAAATCTAAGTTCTGAGCAAATTCATCGGTTATAAATGAACAAGTAGCACCCGAATCAAATAATACATAAGTATTAATACCATTAATTGGAATAATACCTGACACCACATCCTTAGACTGTACAACATCTTGCATGATCATATTGAAAGTCCTGGCAGTGGGTCGGCTTGATTGAGCTGGTCCAGTGATAGTCAATGCACCACCACCGTTGTTGTTTCCTTTTCTGCCACTTGCACTTCCCGCTGGCTTTTTAGGGCAATCACGAGCCATGTGATCCTTCGAACCGCATATAAAACATGCTCCTTTCTTCGGACTAAAATAGTTCGGTGCAATGTGTCCCTCCTGACCACAGTTGAAACACACTCTCTTTCCTTCAAACAAACTCCAGTATGGTTCTTCTCGCAAGTTGCGCAAGCCTCAAACTTTTTCTTCTGCTGATTTCCTTGCTATCCTCCCACAGTCGAATTTTCGCTCCATTTCCTCTTCTGACTATTACTTCCAACATTACTACCACCAGCCTTATTCTCATTTTCATTCTTCTTCTTCTTCTGTTCTTGATTGTACTTGGTCAAGGCTCCTCTTCTACCTTCCGCGATTATTTCCTTCTCCAGTACAGCAGCAAATGTGTTTAGCTGGAACATTGAAACTTTGTTGTAAATCTAGGGTTTCAATCCTAGTTTAAACATCTTCTCGCTTTACGCACATCGGTATTGACTCGTTAAACTTCGCAGCATATTTTGGTACCGTCATACTTCCTTGCTTCAACTCTAAAAATTGCACTTCCAGCTGATTCCGAGAACTCGCTAAAAAGTACATTTCAAAGAACATTTCCTTGAATCTATCCCACGCTATCACTCCTTGTCCTCCACGAACGTTGTTTGCTTGCCACCAGTAGCTAGCTTCAGACTTCAGCATAAACGTTGCGAACGCAGTCTTCTAGTCTTCATTAACTCTAGCAACGTCGAACACCTTCTCTATTTCCATGATCCAGGTTTGGTCTTCCATTGGATTCATAGACCCTTAGAATTCTGGCGGTCCAACTGCTTTAAATTCTTTAAAAGTCGTGACTTGAGCTTGCCGTTGATTCGCAAGTGCACCTGTCAACAGAGCTACCAACTGCTAAACCGGATTAGCGTTGGTCTCGTTGTTATTATTAGTAGACCCCTCAGGAGGTGCTTGCTGACGTGGTTGTCTTCTTCTAGGAGGCATTTTCTGTTAAGATATACGCTTATTAGCTCATTTCTCAACTTCTTGGGTATTTAAAGTCTAACTTAAACATTCAAAGATTAAAGCTTTAACACATAGAATTTCAAATAAACTCTAATATTTTATTCATTCATAAAGTCTTAAAACATGATAAAGATAGCATAATAACTATAACATCCACTTTCTTGAACTAAACACGTTTCAGGATTACATACTCATACTATCCCTTTATTTATCTCAAAATAAGGGATTCACAATTTATTTATTCACATAATTTAACCACATATTATTATTTATCTTATTCTATCTGGGCATATTAAGACGTCGTAAGGCTTCCCGACGTTCCTCATCCATGATACGATATTCCGTTCTATGATCCATCACGAACCACGACGAATTCTCAAACTGAGGTGGATAATAGTAGACTCGATCCTAGGCCCTATCAATTGCCGAATTAAAAGCATAATCCATTTCCTTCATCTTGGCTTTCTTCACTTGAACCTTAGCCTCAGCACGATCTTCACGTTGAGTCGCCTTCATCCACACATCATCCGCTCTTGCACGCTTAGCTGATTCCTCCTTGAAATTATTTTTCAATTTCTCCATGTCAGTCTTCATCTTCTCGTGCACTGCCAACTGGTCTTCATGTTGTCCCTTTGTATGAACTAAGTCCCACTCCGTGTTTCCAACTTTCGAATCAAGTTCCTGAATCTCTGCATCCTTCTGCTCCATCGAAGCGTGATGCATCACAACCATCTCCTTCAGCTCCTCGACCTCGTCTTGTAACTCTACATTACGGTCGTACAGAGCATCATACATCTCCGCTGATATGGAGTTTGGTGGAAACTCCTCAGGATCCTCTTCCTCATCATCCTCCTCTACCTCCTCAGAACTATCCTCCACAGAATCGGTCACAGGCTCATCCTCCTGGATCAACTGCTCCCGCACTACATGAATATCCCGAGGTTCCTCATTCTGAGGTATCACTTCCCTAGCTGGACTGGATCCTCCTTCGGTAGACATCCTGACAACAAAATGTTTTAAGTTTTACTTAATATTTTCGATACTCAGGAGCACATAAGTTATTAACACATAGCACATAATGTCTTTTATTATTTAGCTTCAACGGATACCTTAATCCATTTCTTAAAACTCGATAAGAGTTGAACACCTCTATGTTTTCTATTTCCTTAAAGGTTACTTCCTAAGGTTTCCCCACCTAAGGTTCATAACCTTCCTAAGGTTTCCCCACCTAAGGTTTATAACCTAAAGCTTTGATACCAACCTGTGACACCCCCAAATCTAGGTACTTCATTCCCACAGGATTTGGTGCTCACTTATCAAAACTATTACATCTAACTACCCATCAATAAAGGATAAAGACATAATTTAAATAACTTAAACAATAATCTCTCCCATTAAAGGGTTACATCATCATCTCAAATTAAATCCCAGGTAATCTAACCTTCAAATTATTACATAAGTTTGCGGAATACATCACATATTAAAACAAGTCTTTAACATAATTCATTAAAATAAAATTCTCAAAAGTCTTCATCATTTGGACATCTTGCCCTTGCCTTTGCTAGTCGACGGCTCATCAACTTTCTCCACTTTAGTTGCAGTGTTAATTGCAAGAGTGAGCAAATAATTGCTCACTGATATAGAAAGTAGCAATCATGATAACATGAGAGTGAACAATGAAAGCTGAACAATAAGGAACTTGTTCTACAAATCAAACTAGAAAACAAGTTCGAACATTCATTATCTGAGGGTCTTAAGACCACGAACTATGTCCCCGGTTCTTAGGTATTATTACCCAACCTTAACAGTCATTTAGACTATACGGACCCTTCTTAACGTACTTAGGGGGATCAGCCCTTTGTACCATGTATTGTTCACAAACATCTAAACGTTACACATACAAAATCCCCTATGTTAGGGTTGTTCGTCTCAGTTTGGATTTAGAATTTTCGCACTAAAGAAAGTTTAGTTTGAAACTAGCTTATCAGTGTTTCTAGAATTTTAGAACACTATTCAATTTCTATCAATGAAGGTTTAATACAAGAATGTACAACTGAACAAGGCTATCAAGGTTAAAGATCGGATAACAACAATATGTGATTGAATAAACATGATATACAAGAAAAATGTTATAACCATAAGTGTTAGAATAATCTCATTTAAATCGATGCATTAGAACATTATATGCTTTGAATAATAATTAGGAAAGTAAAACTCGCTCATTATAACAAATTAGGTTATAAGAACTTGTACAGACATATTCAAGATAGATTAGGCATGCTCAATTACTTGAACAACAATAATATATGAATGGAAACCTGCATTCTATATGAAAAGAATGAAGTTCAAAAGCTTTCTCAATGTAAAGAGTTAAGGTTTAGAAACTTGCTTAATAATAACAAGGTAGAGTTAGAAAACTTGCCTTGATTGTAAGCTATACAAATGAAAATAATCTCCAATTATCCTACATATATCATTGAAACCGCAACAATAATTAATCGTATGAATATTAACTTTAGGGTTTAAACCATCATTTAGGTAACAACCCTAACTTAGCACCTAACCACGTAGGTTAAATATACTTAACGAATCTGAAATTACACATTGATCAACATAACTTAATCGTTCAACTCTATCTTTCGAAAACATCTCATTTGGTTTCATTTTATAACTCAATTAACAATCACTTCAAAATCTTTTATACTTTGTATTATAACGCATGACAATCTACTATTGTAGTTTATATCATGCCTCAACATCAATAACATGCTTACAATACTAATATAAGTCCATTGTTCTCGACCGCAAACAAAGGACCTCATCTCATCGTCTCAGTTCAGGTGTGGTACAACGCCTTGCCCCACACTTAGGCTTGGGGCCTACAAGCAAATGTGCTGCCGGTACTTGACTACGTCATTTTTTGCCTTAAGCACGTACATGCCATGTTTGCAAGTGTTTGACACAGACAGACGTGAGAGACTACCGTGAAATGAGAGCAGCTTTTAGCCCAACTAACCCGAAATTCACCCATCAAACGGTGATAACAACATGTAACATAATTATACAACTATCATAACATGATTGTTAACATATTCAACCACCTAGCACAATTTAACAACAACTAGAACTATTTTAATTTCTCAATTTTCATGTTTTTCCCATAAAACTCCATTTTTGATAGTCTGTCTAGAAATCATCACTGTGAACTCATTACTTAACCAAATCATTCCATTCAAATTATGTTATGTTCGTATTTTAGTGAACTACAATATACAAGCGTTAATTTATAGATTACTACACACATTGGACAAGAAATTTGGCACTTTCTAAGGCTATATCACATGAACATAAACACTGCTTTCTCATTTCTTCTTACAATTCAATTTCTCATGAATTTGATAACTGATACAACACGCATACAAGACGACAACAGATTCTAATACCTAAACCACACCATATATACAATGCTTGAACAACAAATCCTCAAAAAGCAATTTTCAGAGAATAGAAATTCACAGGACTGAAAATTAGAATTAGTTATACCTTAATATTTGATTATTGGCTAGCAAAAGATGACAACAAGATTTAGCAATCCTCTCCTTCTTCTTGAAATCTCAGAACAATCTATCAATTCCTAAGCTCTCTCTTTTCTCTCAACTCTGCTCCTACTCCTTAGCCAAATATGAGAATAGAACAAAACTGAACGCTAGCCTTAGGTAAAATATGCGTAAACATAGACTGAAACCCACTAATGACAGGTAAAAATATAAAAAGACTCATGTCAGTTAAAATAACCAAAAGTCATAAGGCTATGCTTGGTTCCACACTAATTCCTCAAACTAGATTATTTAAATAATATTTATATCATATGGTTTTTCCCTTGTCACGCCTTAATTTAGTCAATTTATATAACTTTAGTTTAGTTAATTTAAATAACTTGTAATGGTAATTAAAATAATTTCTATTATAATTATAAAGCTTAAAAAAAAATAAATAATTATATATCTAATTTAATTAATAAATTAGACACATCACATTATTTAATTTATTTATTTCCATTAAATTAAACAATTTATATAATTTAACTAATTTCTTAAATATTAAGTAATTGATTTAATTTAATTATCTCCTTAAATTAAATCCAACAAATAAAATTATCATTACTCGATTCAATTAACATTAATTAATTTAGCTACTAAATTAATTCATGATAATTTATCAAATATTTATTTTCCTCAATAAATAAATTATTTTAAATATTTATTTAATTCCATAAATATTTAAATTAAATTACAAATTTTTCGATCGTTACATCCTAGATGTATTAATACATCATAGTAAAAAATCTGTAAGTGTAGTCTAATTACCAGGATTATTTTGTTTTTCTACCTTTACTCATTTGTCCTCAAATAGGATAAGAAATGACAGTAAAAGATGCCAATTTGACTGTTTTAAAAGTCAAATTTTTTCACATCATTATGTTTAGCATGGTTTAATACTAACATTTACTATGTTGAATATTTTTTATCGAGTCATATAAGCATGCATGTGCACTACTATGTGTTTAGATGCATTTCATGTGATAAGTCATTTTCCAAAGGACAAAAACTGGAAAAGAATATATGCATACGTTACCAGGACAGTGTAGAACCCTTGTACGGTGGCAGAATTTGTAGAAAGTCGCCCGAACTCAGTAGATCTGAAGAATAGCTCTCGGATTTCCTTCACGGCGCAACTTGAAAATGACATAATAAAGCAACCTGTAGGATTTTCATACTCACGGTTGGTCGCAGGTCCACCTACGGCTGTCGTAGGTGTACCTGCGGCACCCCTACATAGGTCCTACCCCTCCGGCTTAGTCCAGTTCGAGTTGCAAAGGAGGTCTCACAAGCTTAAAAGGCCAAACTATGAATAAAAACGCTACGCGACTAAGCCGAATAACATGGAATCCTGGTTGTCACAAGTCAAATTATGGCTTTATATATTACTCATTGGTATCGGCCTAAATACAAGGTACACTATACCAATGATCTCTGTTTTTGCAAATCATACTCGGCAATGCCTCATACAGGTCCGATGCCGCCAAATACAGGGTCGTAACCCTAAAAGCCTTTCCTCGGTGGGGGTTACAACGCAGATTTCATTCATTGATAAGGATCCCCGACGGGGGTTACAATGCATTCTTTGTCCATGAACGAATCCCCGCCTGGGGTTACAACGCATTCTCATCCATTGATGTACATGTCAATGAAGGTCAATCAACCTTGACTTCATCTCAGCCGATGGCAAGTAAACCCATCAAGGCATTAAAAGTTATTCGATGATTGGTACCCATATCCACGTATCCCCGGCGGGGGTTACAACACGTATCTATCCATTGATACAAACATCAACGAAGGTCAATCAACCTTGACAGTTTACAACGCATATCTATCTGTTGATACACACATTAACGAAGGTCAAGCAACCCTTATAGTTTACAATGTGCATCAATCCGTTGAAACACACATCAATGAAATGAAGGTCAATAGCGACCAGCGGTTTTCCCAACAGGATCTATCCGGTGATACACATATCGGTGAAGGTCAGCGATTTCGACAATACATATCTTGTTGGCGATAATTCGATATGGGACCGTGGTATATGCTAGTGACACAAACCAGAGAAGACCATCCTCATCGAAGAGGACCGGTGATGGAATATGTTATATACATCCTCAAACAGACAAAGCTCTATCTCCACAGATCTCTTGCACATGAGAGGCACATCTTCAAAGTATCAAGGATTCAGGACTTTGGTGATAACCCCAACATCAACATCCTGGAAGACTTGGATCTCATGTGCAAGACATCAATGATTGTCATCCCTGATAGGATTAACAGGGAACCGTCAATCATCCCATCATGTTGGAAAACAATCCAACAAAACACATGCATCATGCATTTACATCATGTTGCTGCACATGACATCATGTTTATCTTGTTGCATTTCAAGTGTCTAGGATTCTTTATCCTATCCATGCCTTGCATTGCATGAATATGGTAAAGAGGGGCATCTGTAGACACTCAAAATTTTCTGCACACCTGTTACTAACATTGTAGGAGGGCAGATTCGTCTTTTAGAGATAACCTTGGAAGACAACTCATATCCATTATGGATACCATCAAAAGTTTAGTTTCAACCCCAGAACACACATTGGGAGTATCAGTTCCAACCTCGAAGATAACCCCGAGTTTTATCCTTGGAGATAACCCCAAGGAATGTCGTTGCAGTTCCGGCGATAACCCAGAAATGCTTGTTTCAAATGCATGCAATTAGCTTGAACCTAGGAACTCCCGCCGAGGCACTCATTCCAAAGACCTGGAGATAACACTGGGAAGACATGCACACTTAAAGATGACCTTGAGAAATTCAAACACTTGTAGCATTCCAATCTCAGAGATAACTGTAATGCCCCGAAATTCAGTCTATCTTCACACCCGGATTTCGTACATCATGATCCCATCTTCTTCCAAACATACATCATTATATACTAAAATATAACAATATACATTCTAAATTCCCAGGTTCTAAACCCTTATAACTCCTTTCATTACAAATAACGATAATTACATTATCCTTTACATCTTACACGAGTGACTTTCATCCGCTACTAAGGATACATAACAGTTCATTAAACTAATCTAAAGTTCATTTAACTTATTTTATATTACAAGTCTTCGCTCGATCTTCTCGCTCATCCACATTTTGAATGGCACTTCATTTAGATACCGTCAGCTTGATCTTTACGGAATCCTTAAGTTATTCTAACATTGTTCGCTAAAAATGTTTTTCATTTAAAGTAAGTATGAACATTCAATTTCCCAACAAGTCATAACAGTTGAACAAACATATTCAAGAATTCAAACATTCTTTTAAGACTTCAATAACTGAACAAAGGTTATGAAACAGCTTGAATAATAGGAATAATCTCGATTTCTATCATATTAAAATAATATTCACTTTAATTTAAAAATACTTTCATTCTTCTACCTTTTTCATACACATTCTGTCTGGCTAGAATCATTAGCACAGACTTAACAATAACGAATCATGTATAAATAGAGCATTCTCTTATTGAACAGTTAAATCCCATAATAGTTCATCTCATAGAAACACCGAAGTGTTCACATTGTGGCACAAGGCCTCATACTACCACCTTGCACAAATATCGCACATTAGCCCATAGACAGAACTTCTCAAGTTCAAAATCTGAGAAGTTTAAGAAACTACCATTCATTTGAAATATGAATGAAGTTAGGAAACTTGCCTTACTCACAGCTACAACTTACGCTGAACTGCTCATTCTAGTTCCTATGTAGCACATAAGAAAACAACACATACACTAATTAGTCATGTATATTTAACTTATGCATAAGTTTTCCTAACTTTACTTATTAGGGTTCGCGTTCTTGTAACCTAAGTTTATGCGACCACTTTCTTTACTGTTCTATGACTTCATGACATATGGAGATGTCTTACTTTTATGTTCATCATCTTTGATGTTTTACATTCTTATCTTCTTCTTATAACTTCTCTAGGACTCAGCACACATCGCTTCTGTTGCTAGTAGTCCATATAGTACTCTGAGTGGTTTCCCACAAATAACTAACAAACAACTTCCCGTCTCGTCTATACTGCCATCATAGTGAGTTAGATCGATTGCCAGTTTCGTATATACCTTCGCTCTCTGAAGGAATTGTTTAGCCCAGCTCCCATATGTCAACCATCAAAGGTTACGATTGTACTACAACCTAACTTATCTTAACTTATCCGAACTATTAAACTATAATATTCGTTAAGTTAATTTCTCATTGCTTAAGGCTTCCTGGCAACTAAATGCCACACCTCAGTATTCATTCTTTATCGTCTAAGTTATACAGTCTTTTGTATAATCAGAGCGATCATTCAAGTTAATCATTACTCAGCTTAGTTACGCTAACATCATTGTCTTTAATTCAGTTTTTTACCATTCATGGTTTAATTATTGATCTGCTTTATCTTACGGTCAAACCATACACGGGGTGTTGGTTCTATCCGCTTAATATTCATATACACTCAACTTTCACATTGGTTAAAATGTTATATACTTACAATTCATTCTATCATTTTCTATCAGAATCACGATCGGCTTTCATTAATCTTATTACCATTCATTACGAATTTCTTGTTACCATTTTTATCTTACTTAATACTTTCGTTATCCATTACTAAACCCCATGTTCATTACTCTTTCTTAATGTCGAAGCCATACTGTTCGTTGTATGCTAAGACTTCTTGCAACTGTGTTATGTTTATGTTTATTCCCTTCTTAATCTTTTAATCTCTTTCGATCATTTCGCTCAACCTATACTAAAGGTCTAATTCACTTGTTTAAGTGTTACATTGGTTGAACATTATGTTCTTTATTTTCCCGTACGTTTCCCCCAAGAGTTTATTAGTTAAAAGTTCTTCTCTGGATTTTCATACATTGGTGCTGTGGCGCCACTCTCTTCTTTATCTCTCGCATCGTGGCACGAGTTTGTAGTACCCGACTTCCTGGTCTAATGCTGCAGTGCCACCTTTCAAGGCATGGCTGGCGTCGCGGCGCCAAGCCCTAACCCTAGAAAATTTCTCTAAGTGTTAAATTCAATTTGAGATGCTTACTTCTCGCTTCCATAACTTATTCGTTATAACTCGGAATGAGGTCATTTCAAAGCAATTCTCTTCTTTATCTTATGTACTTCAATACCCCCAGACAGAACTTTGTTCTGAATCTGTTATCATGCCATTTGATTGGCTTGATCTTTACTCTTCATTCGTTTTACGTTTTTAACACTCTTCGTTCATTCGTCCGTAATTTGGTCATCCGAACTCAGAATTCATTCGTTCTTGAGTCCACGACTCACGTTTTCTATGTTCTCTTACATTCTTATAAAACCCTACACGTTTGGATTCATTTACTAACTTTCTAATTATTGTTTATCTTTTACCAAATTTTTGCTATAACTTCGTTATAGCTAAGTTTTAATCCGTTCATCATGAACGTTTCTACTGTTCCAAACCAAGCAATATGCATCTAACTTATACGCGATGCTTTTAAACTTGTCCATCAACAACAATTATCCTATGATGGTTTTAAATTTGTCCATCAACAACATTCTTTGCGTTCTTCACATGTTCTTCGTGTTCTTCTTTCGTTCTTCATTTTAATTGATATTTTGGATTACGATTGCACTTTTTATTGGAAATTGATGTTATAGAACAACATTCCTTACTTATTTCACCTACTTATTTATATAATCCACTCGGATCGTTCTAATTCATTACGAATCTTATACTTCCTTAAGAAATTTATAAACTAAACTTTTAATTCTTATTTCTTCATTTTCTTACGATTTCAACCATATGAAATTATTCCTAACATCATTTACTTCTTATTCTTATTAATCTATGTTTTGAATATAAAAAATTAAGAAAAGTTAACTTAGGAGTTAGGTTTTAATACCTTTCCTCTTTATTTTTCTTCCGCTAGACAAAACCGACGATTTGCTAGCTTTTCTATTTCACGAACACTTTAGATCCGATCAATCATGCTCATGCTCTTCCTTTTCCCTCTCCATCTGAACCCTCTCTCTCTCTAGTTGTAGGATTTTCAAAATCTCATTTAAATGGAAGTTAGTTTCCTATTTATAGAAAATCCAAAGCTAGGGCAAAATAGTCATTTCACCCCCTAACCTCCTTACTATTCACACGTCCATACTACTCATGACTTAAGTGTTAAGTTAACATAGCCCTTAAGTCTACTTAGCCTTTAAGTTCCGTGGTTCTATCTTTCAGGTTTAGTCCGACAGTTTTAAAAACTGCGATTCTCAGAATCCAAATATTTTTGGATATTTCGTCTTTCCTTTACGGATTAACTTTTACGTATTCTTCGGATTTCTGAAAAGCAGAAAAACGCTTTTTGGTATTAAGCGTTTTCCTTCACATTTTCCCATAACGTAGCTAAACGAATGAAAAGTTTTGATATTTCAACACTAGGTTCAATTGAATTAATAACTCCATCCTTTTACCATCCTTGCATCAAATGCACTGATGATATAAAATTCATTTTGATATTTCAAATCAATTTTTGTCTAGCCGAAACAATTAGCGTAGATATACCAAGAATAATTCTTTTAAAAATCTATTGATTCCAAAAGTTAAACCAATTCTTTCATTTTCAAAATACGAACACATAAGCATGATTTCAATAAACTTCAAAATCTAGCAAAGCTAGATGACTTGGAATATCCTATTCTCCATCCTCATTCATTGTCTTACTGCGATAATACTTAATCTTCTCTAGCACCTTTAATACTAAGCCTACTGAAAATAACTTATTTTCAGTCTAAACATCCCTTTACCTTAGTACAGTCCATCAACTTACCACACATTATGAGTTCAGGAACTTTTCACAATAATATGAGTTTAAGAACTATCTCAGACAGACCATAAGCATCCATTCGCTGAGAAGTTCAAAAACCTACCATATCATTATGAGTCATGAACGTAACATAAGTATGAGTTTCAAGAACTCGCACCTACCTTATCGTTCTCTACTTACCAAGTATATACATGAGAAAAGATTTACCTTCTCGTCATATACATCTTGACAGCGCGACCAATTCCAAAGATTATCACTATAATAAGCTAAGAAGTTGTTACACCAAGCACAAACCTCTGCCCATAATGAAGGTTCATACAACTCAGCTATCACATGAGTCCTCAATAGAAATTTTACAACTTCTAAATCTCTCTTTACTAAATACGAATTTTCTTTAATTCATATACTATCCTTCACAACTCAATCTGAAGAGTTCTTCTTCCGTTACTACTTAGCAGCAGATTTATAAATCATTCATCGTTTAATGTACTCATACATTTATTACGATTCACTATGATCACGGGGTGATCTTCTTATCCCCCTCTCTATGATTATAGTCTTAGGTACTCTTACCTAAGATTTATAACCTATCAGCTCTGATACCAATCTGTAATGCCCCAAAATCCGGTCTATCTTCACACCCGGATTCCATACGTTACGATCCCATCTTCTTCCAAACATACATCATTATATACTAAAATATAACAATATACATTCTAAATTCCCAGGTTCTAAAACCTTATAACTCCTTTCATTACAAATAACGATAATTACATTATCCTTTACATCTTACACGAGTGGCTTTCATCCACCACTAAGGATACATAACAGTTCATTAAACTAATCTAAAGTTCATTTAACTTATTTTATATTACAAGTCTTCACTCGATCTTCTCGCTCATCCACATTCTGAATGGCACTTCATCTGGATACCGTCAGCTTAATCTTTACGAAATCCTTAAGTTCTTCTAACATCGTTCGCTGAAAATGTTTTTCATTTAAAGCAAGTGTGAGCATTCAATTGCCCAGCAAGTCATAACAGTTGAACAAACATATTCAAGAATTCAAACATTCTTTTAAGACTTCAATAACCGAATAAAGGTTATGAAGCAGTTTGAACAATAGGATTAATCTTGATTCCTATCATATTAAAACAATATTCACTTTCATTTAAAAATACTTTCATTCTTCTACCTTTTTCATACACATTTTGTCTGGATAGAATCATTAGCACAGACTTAACAATAATGAATCTTGTATAAACAGAGCATTCTCTTATTGAACAGTTAAATCACATAACAGTTCATCTTGCACAAATATCGTACATTAGCACATAGACAGAACTTCTCTAGTTCAACATCTGAGAAGTTTAAGAAACTAGCATTCATTTGAAATATGAATGAAGTTAGGAAACTTTCCTTACGCACAGCTACAACTTACATTGAACTGCTCATTCCAGTTCCTATGTAGCACATAAGAAAAACAACACATACACAATCATGTATATTTAACTTATGCATTAGTTTTCCAAACTTTACTTCTTAGGGTTCACGTTCTTGTAACCTAAGTTTACGCGACCACTTTCATTACCATTCTACGGCTTCATGACATACAGAGATGTCTTACTTTTACGTTCATCATCTTTGATGTTTTACATTCTTATCTTCTTCTTATAACTTCTCTAGGACTCAGCACACATCGCTTCTCTGCTAGTAGTCTATATGGTACACTGAGTGGTTTCCCACAAACAACCAACAAACAAGTTCCCGTCACAGTGAGTTAGATCGGTTGCCAGTTTCGTATATACCTTCGCTCTCTGAAGGAATTATTTAGCCCAGCTCCCATATGTCAACCATCAAAGGTTACGATTGTACTACAACCTAACTTATCTTAACTTATCCGAACTATTAAACTATAATCTTCGTTAAGTTAATTTCTCATTCCTTATGGTTTCCTGGCAACTAAATGCCACACCTCAGTATTCACTCTTTATCGTCTAAGTCATACAGTCTTTTGTATACTCAGAGCGATCATTCAAGTTAATCATTACTCAGCTTAGTTACGCTAATGTCATTATCTTTAATTCAGTCTTTTACTATTCATGATTTAGTCATTGATCTTCATTATCTTACGGTCAAACCATACACGAGGTGTTGGTTCTATCCACTTAATATTCACATACAATTAACTTTCACATTGGTTAAAATGTTCCATATTTACAATTCATTCTATTATTTTCTATCCGAATCACGATCGGATTTCATTAATCTTATTACCGTTCGTTATGAATTTCTTGTTACCATTTTAATCTTACTTAATACTTTTGTTATCCATTACAGAACCCCATTTTCATTACTCTTTCTTAATGTCAAAGTCATACTGTTTGTTGTATGCTAAGACTGCTTGCAACTGCGTTACGTTTACGTTTATTCCATTCTTAATCTTTTAATCTCTTTCGATTATTTCACTCAACCTATACTAAAGGTCTAATTCACTTGTTTAAGTGTTACATTAGTTGAACATTATGTTCTTTATTTTCCCGTACGTTTCCCGCAAGAGTTGAGTAGTTAAAAGCTCTTCTCTGGCTTTTTTTCCTACTTTGGCGCTTCTGGCGCCCTCTCTCTTCTTTATCTCTTCTTGTGATGATGCGAGTTTACGATGCACAGGCTTTTGGTGCGGCGCTGCGCAGCACCATCTTTCATAGGCATGGGCTGCACCGGCATGATTGCCAAGCCCTAACCCTAGAAAATTTCTCTAAGTGTTAAATCCAATTTAAGACGCTTACTTCCCGCTTCCATAACTTATTCGTTATAACTCGGAATGAGGTCATTTTAAAGCCATTCTCTTCCTTATCTTACGTACTTCAATACCCCCAGACAGAACTTTATTCTGAATCCGTTAACGTGCCATTCGATTGGCTTGATCTTCACCCTTCATTTGTTTTACGTTTTTAACGCTCTTCATTCGTTCTTTCGTAATTCGGTCATCCGAACTCGGAATTCGTTTGTTCTTGAGTGCACGACTCACGTTTTCTATGTTCTCTTACATTCTTATGAAATCCTACATGTTCGGGTTCATTTACTAACTTTCTAATTATCGTTTGTCTTTTATAAAATTTTTGCCATAACTTTGTTATAGCTAAGTTTTAATCCGTTCTTCATGAACGTTTCTACCATTCCTAACCAAGAAATATGGATCTAACTTATACGCGATGGTTTTAAACTTGTCCATCAACAACAATTATCCTATGATGGTTTCAAATTTGTCCATCAACAACGTTCTTCGCGTTCTTCACATATTCTTCGTGTTCTTCTTTCGTTCTTCATTTTAATCGATATTTTGGATTATGATTTCACTTTTTATTGGAAATTGATGTTATAGAACATCATTCCTTACTTATTTCACCTACTTATTTATATAATCCACTCGGATCGTTCTAATTCATTATGAATCTTATACTTCCTTAAAAAATTTATAAACTAAACTTTTAATTCTTATTTCTTCATTTTCTTACGATTTCAACCATATGAAATCATTCCTAACATCATTTACTTCTTATTCTTATTAATCTATGTTTTGAACATAAAAACTTAAGAAAAGCTAACTTAGGAGTTAGGTTTTAATACCTTTCCTCTTTATTTTTCTTCAGTTAGACAAAATCGGCGATTTGCTAGCTTTTCTATTTCACGCACTCTTTCGATCTGATCAATCATGCTCATGCTCTTCCTTCTCCCTCTCCATCCGAACCCTCTCTCTCTCTAGTTGTAGGATTTTCAAAATCTCATTTAAATGAAAGTTAGCTACCTATTTATAGAAAATCCAAAGCTAGGGAAAAATAGTTATTTACCCCCTAACCTCCTTACTATTCACACCTCCATACTATTCATGACTTAAGTGTTAAGTTAACTTAGCCCTTAAGTCTACTTAGCCTTTAAGTTTCGTGGTTCCGTCTTTCGGGTTTCGTTCGACAGTTTTAAAAACTGCAATTCTCGGAATCCAAATATTTTTGGATATTTCGTCTTTCCTTTACCGATTAATTTTTACGTATTCTTCAGATTTTTGAAAAGATAAAAAAAACTTTTTGTCATTAAGAGTTTTCCTTCATGTTTTCCCCTAACGTAGCTAAACGAATGAAAAATACATAACAATACTTTTCGTCATTTTTATTTTGTCCGATTTTCGCACATTTTTCGAGAAAAACTTTTATCAGCTTACTTAACTTTTCAAGATATATTTTCATCAAATCTTTCAACGGAAAGTCATTTCGACATACCGAACTCTCGAAAAGGCTTAGGTTATTCAAACCCTAACCCTTAGGTTTCATCGGGTGAATAGTGCCTATTTCGTCTTTTCCCCCAGAAATATTTTTGTTCCCGAAAGGTTTTCATTTTTATCTTGAAAATTCTAAATCACTTAGTCTAGCTCGTAGCCAGAATCCTCCCGACTTATAATCATCCTAGGTTCTACAATGATTAATAAACACATAACACATAAATTCTGGACGATCCGAATTTCTGGGTCGCTACATTTTTCCCCTCTTATAAAAATTCCATCCTCTCTTTACTAAATACGAATTTTCTTTAATTCATATACTATCCTTCACAACTTAATCTGAGTTCTTCTTCCCGTACTACTTCATAGTACTTATAAATCATTCACCGTTTAACAGATCATCTGTTACTGCGATTCACTATGATCACAGGGTGATCTTCTTATCCCTCTCTATACGATTATATTCTTAGGTACTCTTACCTAAGATTTATAACCTATCAGCTCTGATACCAATCTGTAATGCCCCAAAATCTGGTCTATCTTCCAACCCGGATTCCGTACTCTACAATCCCATCTTCTTCCAAACATACATCATTATATACTAAAATATAACAATATACATTATAAATTTCTAGGTTCTAAAACCTTATAACTCCTTTCATTACAAATAACGATAATTACATTATCCTTTACATCTTACACGAGTGACTTTCATTCGCCACTATGGATACATAACAGTTCATTAAACTAATCTAAACTTCATTTAACTTATTTTATATTACAAGTCTTCGCTCGATCTTCTCGCTCATCCACATTCTGAATGGCAATTCATCTGGAACCGTCAGCTTGATCTTTACGGAATCCTTAAGTTCTTCTAACATCGTTCACTGAAAATGTTTTTCATTTAAAGCAAGTGTGAGCATTCATTTGCCCAACAAGTCATAACAGTTGAACAAACATCTTCAAGAATTCAAACATTCTTTTAAGACTTCAATAACCGAACAAAGGTTATGAAGTAGCTTGAATAATAGGAATAATCTCGATTCCTATCATATTAAAACAATATTCACTTTCATTTAAAAATACTTTCATTCTTCAACCTTTTTCATACACATTCTGTCTGGCTAGAATCATTAACACGGACTTAACAATAACGGATCATGTATAAACAGAGCATTCTCTTATTGAATAGTTAAATCACAGAACAGTTCATCTCATAGAAACACTGAAGTGTTCACATTGTGGCATAAGGCCTCATATGTTCTACCACCTTGCACAAATATCGCATATTAACACATAGACAGAACTTCTCAAGTTCAACATCTTAAAAGTTTAAGAAACTAGCATTCATTTGAAATATGAATGAAGTTAGGAAACTTGCCTTACGCACAACTACAACTTACATTGAACTGCTCATTCCAGTTCCTATGTAGCACATAAGAAAAACAACACATACACTAATTAGTCATGTATATTTAACTTATGCATTAGTTTTCCTAACTTTACTTCTTAAGGTTCGCATTCTTGTAACCTAAGTTTACGCGACAACTTTCATTACCGTTTTATGGCTTCATGACATACGGGGATGTCTTACTTTTACGTTCATCATCTTTGATGTTTTACATTTTTATCTTCTTATAACTTCTCTAGGACTCAGCACACATCGCTTCTGTGCTAGTAGTCCATATGGTACTCTGAGTGGTTTCCCACAAACAACCAACAAACAAGTTTCTGTCTCGTCTACACTGCCATCACAATGAGTCAGATCGGTTGCCAGTTTCTTATATACTATAAGAACCCAAATTTTTAGAAAATATTAAAATAAGAATTTAGTAGAAAAAAATTCTTGAGGCATGTGAAGGGTTCAAATAAAAATATATAATGTGTTACGAGATATGTGGTATTGAGTTACATAGGGTAAAATGAACTATGTAATAAGTAATTGATGTGTTTAATAAATATATATCCTTATTATATATTTGTTATAAATTGTAGAGATGAATTAGTAAGAAGATGGATAAGGTTTTATCTATTGATGTTAAATAATTTATGTGAAATTATTATAGTAAGATGGCGACATTATATATCTTTGATAATCACCAATTTCTTGAGTATTTGTACGAGTAGGTATCAAGTCTAAGGTAGTGCAACCGTACTCTTTAATGGTTGATGTATAGGAGCTGGGCTAAACGATTCCTTCAGAGAGCGGAGGTATATACGAATTGGTAACCAATCTAACTCACTATTAAAATAGTGTATATGAGACAGAAACTAATTTGTTGGTTGTTTGTGGGAAACCACTCAGTGTACTATATTGAATACTATTAAAGACTCGAGGTGTGTTAGGTTTGGACTTGTATATATGTACGTTGTTGATGAAAGAAGAGAATCGATATACCTTTAAAGTGGTTAGAGAATTATTGAGTAAATTGATATACGACGAGAAGTGAGGATTGATGTTAGACGAGTTAACGCTTAAGGAGGATGTGTAAAGTATTTAGAAGTGTAAGGTTTGATTACGCTCTCTCGAACTTGTATACTCAAGAATTTGGTATGTAGCACAAATTCTTGCCATTCTTGCTTTATGACAGTAGCATTAATTGCGCAGTATGTAATATCAGTTTTGGAATTTAAAATCTAAAAAATGGGTATTAAGGACTCATAAGGATAATAAAATCCTAAATGATGGTTAAGTTGTCCATGAATGGATTTGAATAAGGTTTAATTAATTAACCCGGATTAATTAGTGGCTAATTAAGTGATATTATGGAATATTATATATTCTATTAATTAGAGGAATGCATAATAATTATTGAAAAGAAATGATTAATATTAATTAATTATTGTGTGGGTTGAAAGTACCCAACTAAATGATAATTAGCCCAATTAAAATATTATTGTGGGTATAATCATTAAATAATATTACTATGGGTAATATGGAAAATGTGAGCAGTAGTAATATATAATACATACGGCTTAAGAATACGCGGGGTGTGACATTTAATTGAGACTAATGATATAAGGTACCAAGTGGTATAGTGAAATCATATGTGGTGGTAATACAGAAATAATTAAATATCTGCGTATTCTAGAAACTGGTGGGAGATTAAATGTTTGAATAAACATTAAATAATGTTATAATGTGGTTATGTGAGTAGTAGAAATAATTTTAGAACTACTCGGGAAATAATGTCTAACTGCGTTGTTTTAATGCGTGTATTTAATGTACATGGATTATATGTATATTACGTAGCACCTAATAACTTGAAATGTTTAGTCATATGATGACATTAGGATATAATATATGGTTGATATAGCATAAGAGTAAAAATGTGTACAAGTGTGTAGGCTAAGTGTTGCTGAGAGTTTCTTTTGTCCCAAAATGAGTGACACAAGGACATGAATAGTGACTACAAGCTATAATATGTATGTTTTCAAAAGGCTAAATCTTAGATGATCATGGCTAGCTTGGTGGTTGGTATAGAGTGGTTGAGCCACCCTTCTTGAACCATTGTTTCATTGCATTGCACCATGAATTCAACCTCAGTGCTAAGTCATTGTCCAGTCCAAACTTCTTCTATAAATAGCAACCATGTTTATCAGTTGATGTTATTGAAGTTGTCTGAGATTTTGCTAAGTAGGAGTTGAAAGCATACAAGCATTCTTAGAGTTTAAGAGTTCAAGTAGTAGCAAGTTCTTTCACATTACAGAGGTATAGCTCTTTTTTCCTTGTTGCCATTTTCATTCTCTGTAAAAATGGAGTCTTGAGTTCTTGTAATTCAAATCCTTGATTTTGTGGAATTGCATGTTAATGAGGTTGGGTGATGTCCATATAGTTTTTATATGACCATATAAGCATGTCTAAACTATTATATGAGTGTTTAGAATCGAATTGGTGAATAATTTTATGTTTGGGCTGGAGTTCTGCCGAAGCAGACTCTTCTTAGCTCGAACTAGACACGACGCAATTTGTGCGAGATAACAACGAGTAGTAGCTTGTAGCAATTGCCGCAACCTCTAAAATTGGTTTTTTCATGCATTTTTCAAATCTGATCAATGTTAGGCAATCATTTCGGCTTAAACTAGCATGCAAGCATGTGTAATGTGTATGTATAAGTATATTATGCCAAGTTAGCATGTTTTACTAAGATTAACATAATTTTGTAGAAAATCTTTAATAAGTACTTTTAGTTTTGAAAACAAACTTTGTTAAAGTTCATGTTCTGTAAATTTTTAGCTTAGTGGTCTATATACATGACTGATTTTACACATAAACGAGCATGACATGTGATTCATAGTTCCTTTGTTCATGACCACATTATTAGGCTTTGTATAGAGAAGTTTTTCAAGAAAAAGATTAGCATAGTGAACTAACATGCATGACTACTATATGATTTAAACTCTGACCTTGCGAGCATGATAACATGACTTGACTATGTATGTTTAGAGCTTTGCAGTTGTCTTGTATGTATTGAATGGCATTGTTCAAGTTTACAATGGTTTCAAAAGTAAACTTGAACATATTTTTAGAATCTAGTTGCATCACATGGATATCTATATTCTAAAGGATTTATATGCCATGATATGTCTAGAATATCCCTAGATATGATTTATATGTGCTATGTCGCATCATTCATGAAAACTGATTTCAAAGGCAACCTCGAGCATGTTTTCAAACTTAAGTTGTATTACATATGGGTATTTAGTTTTTAAAGGCTTGAGATGCCATGTTATGTTTCATTATGTCACTAAACATAAGTCTTATATGTTAAAAATAATGGAAGTAAACCAAGCATGAGGTTAAAGCATGTTTTAAAGTGTTAAACGACGATAGGTATGAGTAAAAGATGTGAATATGTACGAGCATGTGTAGTAAAGATTATGTGACCTCTTTATGAGAACATAAGGCTAATTAGTACACCTAGTGATTACATAACCCTATTTGGTTTTGATTCGTGGAAGTCCTAAACTAAAGTCCCTAACATATAAGGTTGAACTTGAAATGGTCATACAAGTATGTAAAGAACTCTAGCGTGTATGCATGTTAAGTGTAAGTGTCTAAGTGTATTAAAGTATGGACTGAAAATAGGAAGTGCAAAGCTCAATCTTGAGTGCGGCGGGGGACAACAGAGTATGGCAGTCCCTAAGCTTTGAGCAGAGTGCGTAGGCTGCGCCCATCCTATGATTTGGAATAAGTTATGTTTTTTGATCTGATGTTTGAAGCATGCTTGTATGATTACTTTAAATTGCAATATGTGACCACTATGCTATGTAATGTGTGAGGAAGCATGTTATGTGATAAAGATGAATGTTAATTAAGACTTTCAAAATGTTAAAGTCGAAAGGAATGTTTTCAAGATATAAAGCAATGACACGTTGTTGAATTTGTGATGTATTACCATCTGATGTGTGCTATGAGATTATAGAATAGGTGATGTGGTATGAAGTTAAAACTAAGTTAGGTGTTTATGCATACGTTTGAACTTTCCTATGAGTTTTAAATGTGTCGAACACCTAGTGAGTCAAGTGTGTGGGAGCTATATATGAATGTTGATGTCATATACGAATGGTTAAGGTATACCTAGACATACCTAGCTATTCTAAGAGTATGATGAGAAAGTGAAATGTAGGTTTTACAAACCTAGTTAAGAAACAATGTAACATTGTTCTTATATTAAAAGTGCATGAAATATATTACTAA